>JAGDFM010000410.1:0-35176 GCA_019155715.1 Phytophthora pseudosyringae
TAAGCACAACAAGAATGAACAACACGAATGAACTGAAGTTGACGTCCTTGCGTAGCTATTGAAATGCCACTTTTCATTTTACACACGCTAATTGTTAACCTGGATCCACGAACACCACAGGAAATGGATTAGCCTTTATTCTGTAAATACTGAGGATTCCATTGCAAGAGGTACTGTAGGTAGTTCGCTGATGTGTTGTGCTACTTAGGTTGCCGTTAATTATTTCACGACAGTCCATTCGCGGCTGAAAATGCGTCAACACACGTTTCCTCAAGAGGCGACAGAATACCGTGATGCCGTCACTCCTAGCATGTAACATTTATTGATGCACCTGGAAGATGGTTAATGGAGTACAGGCAGCCCTGAAGAAACAGGCCCGCGCAGTCTGCAAACATAACACCAACTGTATCGCCGACGGACACAGCTGCAAGCGCCAATTCAACATGGCTCGGAGGGATTTCCTTCGAGAGCAACGTGTAGGCGTTCACGTAGACACCACCGCCAAGCAACCCGACCACGAAACACACGAACAGCAACCCCCAATTGTACCAGAAGTGTGTGGCCGCCGCAAGAGTGAAGAACCCGAGCAGCAGCACCTGCAACGCCGGCATGAGGTACAATATCGGCCTCGTCGCCTGGAAAATTACACCTGACGACCTCGAGATAAAGACGCCGGCTTGGTACGCTAGCCCCGCGGACGAGTAGAAGCTCGCTCGCGCCTCCTTACTCTCCACGGGGAATCCGATCGCCGACCACACCCCCGTCTGCATGGTGTACTCCGCCAAATAGACCGTCGCCAGCGGGATAATATACGGCCCAAGCGTCATGATAAACTTCATCTTGGCCTTGAAGCCCATGGCCGACGCGTCATGCACCTCCGCCGCCACCGGCTCCTCACTGTTCCCCAACTCCATCTCTTTCTTCCTCTGTTTCAGCTGGTCCTTGGTATCACCCACCGCCATGACAGCCGCCGCCATCCCCGTATCTTGGGAGCTATCCGGTATTGGCATGTAGTTGCACGTCCTCGCCGGGGGCAGTTTCGACCTGTCGAGCACGAAGAGGAACACCAGCACGTACAGCACCGGGAAAATACTCGCGAGTTCCAGTGTGGTCTGGAAGCTGAGTCCGCCCCAGCGGTGGAAGATCGCGACCCACGCGTAGCCGCCCACTCCGGCGAGCCCCGTGCCGCTGGACCAGCACGTCAGGCAGCGCACGGGGCTCGCGTAGAACGAGGACATGGCCAGGTAGCTCGCCTCCATCATCCCGGACTGGAGCCCCGAGAAGGCCACGCCCAGCAGCTGCAGCCAGAGCGAGTGCTTCCCCTCGGCGACGACCAGGAAGCTGAGCAGCATCCAGGCGGCGCCCGTGGCGGTGCGCTGGCGGTACGACACGAGCTGGAACCAGTACGGACCCGAGAGCTTCACGAGGAGCGCCGGGAAGATGTCGAAGAAGTAGACGAGCCCCACGCCGCCCGCCGCGATCTCCTGCGCACCCGCGAGCATGATCACGTAGCCGATGTTGTTGACGAGCCCGAGCATCCAGAACGCCAGCAGGTTGCGCGGCTGCTCGGCATGGGCGCCGGCGTCGGCGCCATGCGCCTTAGCGCTCATCGGCGAAGGTGATGTGACGTGGTGTGAAGGTGGTGTGGTGTGGCGTGGCGCATACACAACTCCACACAATCCGACCGCCATGAGCCGGCACAGCAAGAATGCGACGGCGACGACGCACTTCACGTACCACGAGCGGGAGGCGGCGGGCCACGGCACGCTGAAGCGGCGCTTCGGCCGCGACGCGCAGCTGCCGTTCGGCGTGTGCTGCCTGTGTCTGGCCACGGCGCACGGCCGCAGCCCGCTCGTGTCCCCGGGGGGCTTCGTCTACTGCAAGGAATGCATCTACGCGAACCTCCTGGCGCAGAAGCGGTCGATCCAGGAGAACGCGGCGGCCTACGAGCGCTTCGCGGAGACGCAGGGCCGGAAGCAGCAGAACGCCGCGCTGCAAAAAGAGCGCGACACGCTGCAGAAGGCGCTGGACGCGGCCGAGGGCGCCGTGACCGGCTCCACGGGGCTGGACCAGGCGCGGGCTCTGGCCACGCAGAAGCTCAAGGAGAAGGTGGACCGGGCCACGGACGACGACAAGCGCGAGGCCATGAAGAGGACCAGCTTCTGGATCCCGGATTGCACCCCCACGCACGAGCCCAAGGTGGACAAGCCCGACACCAAGACCAGAGACCCCATGAGTCTCGACGAGATGAAGCTCAAGCACTTGATGCCGGTCAAGTTTGAGTGGGACACGAGTGCAGCAGACGGCCAGCCGAAGGTGCTGTGTGCAGTGACCAAGAAGGAGGTCTCGCACCACCACGCAGTGCTGCTGAGGCCCTCGGGCCAGGTGGTTCTAGAGAACTGCTTGAAGGACATGGTGCTGCCCACCATGACGTGCCCCGTCACTGGACTGAAGCTGCGCAAGAAGGACATTGTCCATCTGCAAGCAGGAGGCACGGGGTTTAGCGCGCATAGTACGGTGGAGGCCAAGAAGTACCGACCGACCATGACTTAGATACGCTAAATGTGCAAGTGGATTGAGTGGGAGATCCAGTGGGCAATGCGTGGATGCGTTTTTCATTTCTTGGTTTGGGGGGATGTAGACCAAAGAGCAGGAAGCCTTCGCAATGCCCTCACTATCTACAAGACTCATAAATTAACACCTCTAAATGTGCATGTCTGAAAACTGGTCGAGGCGCGTGGGTGCCACCGCGAGTTGGACTCCGTACGCCTGATACACTGCCGCCTGGATGGCGTCGGGCTTCTTGCCTTGCCGTACCAGCTTGCGAATTCCCTGCAGCGTCTGATCGCTCACATCGGCGATGGACAAGTACGTAGCCACGGGTTCCTGCTCGTCGACCTCGGCTTTTTCCTGCTGCTCCGAGGCATTTTGCTCTTCCGTTCCCGACGAGACAGCCACCTTAAGTAGTGCGGATTGAGCTTCCAGCTGCTCGCTTGGTACGCTTTGGCCAGTTAAGCTCTCTTCGACAATGAAGCACGCATCCTGCAGCGCCATGAGCCCTGCCAAACAGCGCGGTTAGTTAGACCTAAGCCAACAGTTGATCGGATGTTACGAAGATAACACTTACCCTGCTCATCCATATTTCTTGCAGCCAAGCGCCCGGCACTGAGGCTTTCGGAGAGAAAGAAGACGATTCGAGAGTTGTCAGCCGGGTGGTCCGCCGTTAACTCCCCTTCAACCTGCTTGACGACCGGTTCCTTATCGAGAGCATTCGACACGCTCGCTGTAATTCCGTGCCTGTACAACAGTCCTGTCACCAGCTGTGCCGTCGATAGCTGCAACCGCGGGCCGTTTGGGTTCACATCAGCTTCAACGCCCTCGTCCTCTTCCTCTGCAACCAGGGCCACATGCCCCACACCACGCTCACGACACGCCAAAGCGATAAACGCCAGCACTGCCGACAGCGGGTTAAAGCACACATCGAACGAATCCGCTATCGACGTAGGCAGCGGCGGCCCAGACAGCGGTAGCACTGCCACTGAGCACACCGACATCCCTTCTCCGCTCGACGCCTTAGCCTTCATCTTCCCAGCGTACGCTGCAGTCGTCTCGACGTCACTGAGCTCCACCTCGATCACCTGCACCCTCTCCCCCTGCACCCCCTCCTCCTCTCCCGATTGCACTTGAATACCCACTTTCTCCCAGTCCACAGCGTCCACTGCGCTGACCATGTCCTGCTCCTTCCAGCTCTCGGTCTCTACCGGCACCGTCACGATATGGTGCCCATGCTTCCGTTTTGACGCTCGAGACAGCGGCGAGTTCACGGGCGCGAGACGCACCACGCTCTCTCCACACTTAACGCCATGTTGCGTGTCGTTATTTCTACCATGACTAGCAACGTCGGCCTCGTGCCAGCGCCACAGACCCCACGCGAGTCCGTAGCTCCCCGTCGCCAATCGCAGCGCCCGCACCGACTTGACGAGCACCAGGCGCCTCCCCACAGCTACCGAGCGCGAACCGGCAACCCCCGCGTCGCTTATAAGAGCGGTCAACGGGACGCCCGATGCCGCGGCCACGTGACGCGCCGGGACGGAGCCCCACACGGCGCTGGGCAGCACGTTGGCGGCGGCGAAGCGCAGCGCGAACCGCAGCGGTATGGGGCGGCGCTCGACCTCCAGGCAGCCTTCCGTGAAGCCCAGGCCTAACGTGGCGAGGAGGGCACCGCCCACACCCACGCCTGTCCCCCACGGAGCGCGCGCGGCCGGCTGGAAGTCGCTCGCCTGCATCCCAGTTGCCAAAACAGTTATTGTGGCCTCCGGTGTTGGGTATTACACTACCAACTACCGTATCGTCTTAGTCTTAGTGACGCCATTGGGCCCAAATCAGAATTGGGCACGCTGACGTTGTGAATGACGTCATCGATTTTTGCTATTTTACCGCAGTTTTGCTAAAAAGGTTTTTCAACGTCACCGTTCTTTTTGCTAAAAGCGTTTTGTAGCGCCCAAAACCCGTTTTTTGGGCGGGTCTACGACGTCATCTGCAACGTCATGGTGCCCAATTCTGATTTGGGCAATCGACACCCAAAAAAAGGACTTCATTAGCAGGTGATTCATAAGATAAGACCGTTTATTGCTGCGTCGTACACATTAAAGTAACATTTACACTGAAAAGTCGCATTGGAAATTGACTCTAGGCGTCACCAAAGAAGCAAATCCTCAGGATGGACATATGGATGCAAATCACAGTTGTACTAAATCAAGACCGGTGCTTTATTATGTATCATCGCTATCACTATTAACACCGGTGGTGCTTTCGTCGCCCGACCCAATATCGCCGTCTGAATCGACTCTGCTGCCACCTCTTTCGCTTCCAGTTGAAGCATTAATCGGGATACAGGCGCCCCATCCCGACGAAGCAAATTCACTCAGAGCACAAGCTCCGCTTCTGCGTTTTTGGAAAGTACTGTAGCATCCCCAAGGCTCCGCAGATTGCGATGGCGCCCTCGCCCGCTTTCACAAGCCTCCCGAATTGTGTATTTTTGCTTGGCCCACTTGTTTAGCTGTTTCTTTTTAGCCCTCAGTTCGCTCCCACACAACGTGCCGTAGTAGTGAGCTATTGGCTCGTTGAGACTGTAGCCTTCTTCCCAGTAAATATGCACGTCCTGCTTGTGCGAATACTCCACTGCGATGCGCTGGTACGTTTTGCGCTTCTTTGCTGGGCCGTTAACACGAGGACATACCATGGCAGAGTTGGCCTCGCGCGATGTGGGAATGCCAGTCTCCTTTTACCAGTGCTGCCAGATAAAATTGGTGGTGGCAGAATAGGCAGTAATGGGCCATATGTTTCAAAATACACGTCTACCATTGGCCAATTACTTAGCAGTAAGCGACGCCTAGCACTAAGACGATACGGTATTTCACTACTAGCTACTAGACCTAATCCCTCACAAAGAACGAACTCGTCTGCCTTGATAAAGGCTACTAGACCTAATCCCTCACAAAGAACGAACTCGCCTGCCTTGACAAAGGCGAGATCAAGCGCAGCGCTGCAAGATTAGGGTCAGCCCTTCTACCTCGGCCAAGAAAGATTTAGCATCGATGTGCGAAGCGAAGTCTTCGCGCGGTGTGTTAAACCTTGACAAAATGCACTTCCCCCATGGGTTTAGGTGGGTTACGGCGTGAGTGTAAGGTTTATGTCAAAGTAGTTGGTCCACCCTTGGTCCACCTAGTCAGTTCCTAGGCTAAACCCATTTGTTTGTTTGTTTTTCCTCCTCCTCTGCTGGACAAGGAACTCTTCGAGCTTCTGAGCACTTGAACTTCGCTCGCCATCCTCGACAGAAAAAAAATGTTCGTAAGCGGTGGGTCATTTTTACGTTTGGCCTTGTTGGGGCGCGTGTTCAAGCAACCGTCGAAAAAAGTCCGTATAAAAACGTCGTGCACGTAGCTTGCATTCTCTACAATCTCATCAGCACTTATCTCATCTGTGCAAGTGGGTAACCTTTTCTCGGTCTGGTAGTGTTTAAGGAACCACCAGGTCCACCATGCGTTTGATTTCTAAATACGAAGTATGCAACTCAGTCACTCACTCGCATACTCACTAACTCGCTCGTTTCTCGCCAACTTGATATCACCAGGGCCCTGGTCCTAGTAACAGAGGTGACACAATTGGCCAAGTTTATTGGAACACCGTACCAGTCGCCGAAGTTCGTGTTCTGGGGCAGCTGCTTTCAGAACAGCAGAACCACTAGTTCTAAGGGAATCGAGTCTGTTCTAGATCCAGTGACTCATTCTACGAATCGCGGGGGTGGGCAGAAGGACAACGGCGGTACTGTGTCGTCATAGCAACTGTGTGATCGCCTGCTGTGGTGGTAGCTGCAAGTGATAAGCGAGGCTGCGGTAGCGAGCGAGGTCATGTCTCTAAATTCAGCTGTACAACGTCTCAGCAGGCGCTCGAAGCCAAGGAAACCCATTGGTTTCGTAAGAAGCTATGATGTGACAGAACGTCTTACCTGTTAATAGATTAACAGAGAGATTTCGAAGTGCTGCATTCCTCATCCGTTCACGGTTGTTGTTCAAGAAATGTGCGACTGTTTGTTCCAACCAAGAATAGTCGGTCGGATTCTTAGGAACGGTTATTCCGGTTAGCAACCTCCCACAACCAATAAATCGACCGGGGGAGGATGAGCCCTCGCCCACCCGAAGCAAGAGTCCGAGCGCGTCCTCCAGCAGCAAGAACCCCGCGTACCCGTGGTGGCGCCCGTGTCCCCCAGCAGCAAGAATGCCCGTGTCAGTGGTAGTGCCCGCGACCCCAGCAGCAAGAAATCTGTGAACGCATCAACCAACAGCAACGTGCTTGTGCTGGTGACCGTATAATTTGTTGTTGCCACTGCTGCCAACACGGGCATCACGCACAACACCGTCTCGTTGGTCATATTTACTGGAGCCTGCATAAGAAGCAATGGTTAGCGAGCCCGAGATGTTGCGCTTGTACGTCATGCAGAACAAATACATTGACCCGAAGAAGAAACTACGCTTCCTGTGCTTGATCGACTACGTTGAGCCATCTGTAATCCCTAACGTCAGGTTCGACTTTGCAAGCTACACTGATGCAAACAGCGAGCTAGAGTTTCGCTTCGACGTTGCTGGAGTTCGCGAGCTGTGCTTATTATTTCGCATTCCCGAGGTCGTTGTGACAGCAAGTGGGGACTCGTGCGGAGTTTTAGACGGGTTGTGTGCGTCCGTGTTCATAACCGGGAATGGACTAAGAAAACTGCCAGCTCCGAAACCTCTCTAATATACCGCGCTGTGTGTGCAGCATGCCCCCGTGAACCAGCCGCGAACACTAAGCACAAGTTCATCAAACGGGTGCCCTCGTTGTGATCTATCTGACTCACCCGCAGCTGGCATCACGTCACTCTCCGCCAGCGCCTCACTGACCACGGCCGCCTGCATCCCGTTCTCCATATCCCACAGCTCGTTGCTCAACAGCCCCCCCCCCTCCCGGCCGATGGTTCTCTCCTTCCATCTCAGACGGCCCGTCGTTCTCATGTCGGAAATCATGTTGCTCTCTGTAACCACGAGCTCCTTCGCTCAGCTAGTCCTCGATGTGTCTGCTGCGCGTCGCGTTCCACCAAAATCAGTTTCACTCCAAGCACACAGTTCCACCACGCGATATATGAGAACGTCTATCAAAATGTAGAAGTTCTCAACTAGGATGGCATTGTAACGGTACAGCGAAGTTTGGGAGCTGGAACTCCCGGCGAAGGTCAACTTGTATTGATGACTGTAAATAAAATTGCTAAGTCAGCTTCTTATGCTAGTTTGCGGACGCACCCGCCTGCCGTCGCGGCAGTCCAGGGGGAGTCGCCCTTGTAGCTTCCCTGGTTGCACTTGAATACAACCAGTGGTAATAGCTGGCATGTCTTCTACTAGCGCAGCTGAAAGGTGCCAATGGTAGTCGAGATCCCTCCAATAGCGGTGGCAGCGGGTTAGATAAGCTGATGTAAGGTGGTCATCATCACACTGCCCCCAAGCTTTCGATCGCCGCAGCTACATATTCTTTGTGGCCGTGTGTCGATATCGTTGACGTCGTCCATTCGTCTCGTGCATTCAGCTCATGGGGGAGGTGATTCCACAGTAGATTGGTGCATTACCAAGAAGACTATGTTACACCATAACCACACCGTAAATTAGAAGACGTTCGACGGATACCCCCAAAACAGACTCGCGACCCCTCCTGAAGTCGTGGAAACCGTGATATTTTACAGAAAGCTGGGGCATAGACGAAAACAATCCACCCGTATATTCTTGAACACTCCGACTGCATACCGACGAGCCGTGACGTTCACAATTTGATCTGGACCTTGAAGGTGAAATCATGTGCGAACACGACAAGAGTGGAGAGATTGCAGCGCTGGATGAGGAAGTTCAGCGAGCAGCCTGGTAACTGTTAAGCCCAGCACTGGAGGCCAGTACCAAGGGATACGTCGGTTCGGTAGAGACCGACAGACGATCCAAGGATGGGCTGGACCAGTACTGTGTGAGACAGAATAATAATGTTGAACGGATTACATTATGCCATTTGAAGTGGAACAAATGAATCCAAGTACAATGTATTATCTTTCATGGCGGATGATGCCTTCGGCAAAGGACAATTTGTGCAGCATGCACTACTTAAGAACGAGCGCTCGGAAACATTGATGACCGCAATCGAGGAGTTCAAACTTAACAATCCTGCTTGGTCTCGAATTCAGTGTATGATTATTGATAAAGATTTTACTGAGATGTTCGGTGCTCCAGACATCCCTTCCGAACGCAAGAATACTTCTCTGCCAGTTTCATGTTGTCAAGTATCTCAGTGAAGAGATAGCTTGCTACACGTATCGTGTTACTACCTGGGACGTCATACGCGAAGGGTAAACAGGAGACATCAAAAGTATATGACGTATTTGACTCAGTTGGGAGTGGGATCCATCCGAGGTCCAGTTGTAAAAATGACAGTTCTGGTGGAGAAGAAGTCGACCAATTTAATCCTTTCGAGCAGTACTTCTTTTGGAATTGGGACAATTGTAAAGACCTTTGGTGTTCCTACACGCGAGAAAACGCAGTCACATTAGGGAATAACACAAACAACAGACTGGAGGCATCATGGAAATAAATCAAAGATGTCGTGAACTCGAGTATGGCCTCGATGAATGTACTTAGTCGGCCTGGTGGACGAATTGACTACTGTTCATCACAGCGGCTAAGACGCAGAAATGTCTGTCGTCGCCAGTTTGGCGTGAGTAAGCATGTAAGCTTATCAATGAACAGTACGTATATGCTGTATACCGAAGTTTCTACAGATACTATGAAGCATTTCTTGCTGTGATTTTCATCGTGAGGACTGAAAAATAAATCAACACATTGGATGAACCAAATGCAGAATATTCAATTCGGAAAGCAACCTGGCAGTTCTCCTGCCTGTTCATGACGATAAGGCTTATGTCGTGCCGCTATATATTTTTCGTACGCAAGGATATGACGTTGGACACTATCATATTGGCCAAACTACCACCTCGGCGTTGGTTAATATCCACACTACGTTCCTCATCATCAAATATTCCTCTTCCAGAAACCTCTTTTCGGATTGGAAACGTAGTCGCCATATGGAGAGCGACTTTCTGGGATTCAAACTGGAAATTTCGAGAAGCTCGGGGTATTATCAATGATATCGCTAGTAAGCTGAGTGACTTAGGAATGGCAGAAAATAATAGCGCGTTGATGGCACTCAAACGTGTATGTGCGATGTTCGAAGCGAAAAAATCGACACACTTATCCGATGTGCTATAGACAACCTATCAGAGACTAATGGTGAAGCAACTCCATCTTTAAACAGAGAAAAACATGACGCTAGTGTTGACGCCATTGGATCGCCACTAGTTGGAAGAATTAATCTGCTGCTGATTACAGACTTGAAGTAATATTTGGCGATGTCAACATGAATACGTATTCACAACGTAGAGACGAACTGTTAGCCGACCACCCTGAAAGTAGTACCGCGAAAGAACCAATATATTTCAATGCGATCCAACGTTCACCCCAGTATTGCGGCTATACGAACACACACGCGAATAATTTAACCGATACCCGTCAGCATACTGCAAATCATTCAATCGTGAGCATGTCACTGGCTCCACTCGCGTCACTAGATGACGACATGGAGATGATTTCACCAGCACGTGCTCGTGGTCGTCCAAAAACAAAGCCCAAGTAAAAAAAAGAAGAACAAAGTAGTGCGAATGACTCGAGTGGATTCCTACCTGCACAGCATGAACATGAGTCTAACTTTCGTTGAATATATATATAGAATGATCAGGAAATGGATACTACTGCACAATCACTTCTTCAATTCCAGGAATTTGGCTTGAAAACAAAGCTCAAGCCGTCGATAGCACACAAAATGTCTGGATTACCCGCATCAAAACCCTTGATCACGCCCGATCAGTTCCAGCGTGTCACCTCTAAGAAGTACATCGAACGATGCGATGCGAAGGTCACTGCACTCCAACGGAAACCACCGGGTCTTGCAGAGAAGGAGAAGACAGTCGAAATACCTAGAGTCGGGGTATTGAGTAAGTCGACACTGATGATTATTAAAAAAAATGACATCGTGCGGTGTAAGCCGTGACAACTATACAAACAGCACTAGAATGGGTTCGCAAGATTGATTTTGCTATTCAGCTTCCTGCGCACGGCACGGTAGTATACAATGATGAAATGCCTTCAATGTGCAAGGGGCAGTGGTCAACAGGAGGGATGACGCCGCCGACGACGTACGACTGGATAGCAACGAAGATGCTGCGGGTGAACACGTGTGCGCTGATTATCACGCACAACCGAACGAAGCGGGACGAACCGATGTGCAGGATCGAAGCGGCACCATCAGGGTCCGCGACACCGAATATAGTCAAACGAACTGGCCGGAGGCGGCTGGATTCCAAGGATGGGCGCAAGATATCGAACCGGTCGGTGTTGAAGGACGAGCTGACGGCTGGGCGGGCGAAGAGCGAACCGAACCGAACGGCTCACTACAGTATCTGCCGAGTCGAGAGCACGTTGACTATGGCCGTGACCGACAAACGAAACGAGGACTCGGTCGACGAGCAGACTTCGGCCAAGTACTTCAATTGAGGTGTCTGCGTGTGGAATCGTACCGAGACACGCTAACTAGTAGTAAACTGTGAACTGAACGATACGATACGAAAGATAGCAAATAATATAGGTTGCGCTGTCAGTGGATACGCACCGGCGTGGAGAATCGAGTTGATCTCTGACGGCCAGACGGACTTTGGTCGCGATCGCCACTGGACGACCAAATCCGGCGTGCAGGGATACGGCAATACACGTTACAAAAGATAAAGACCAGCCCCTATCGCTTTATAAGGTAAGCCGGATTATTAGTTTGATGATTGCCATCACTTTTCTAACATTTGGGGCTTCGTTGCTTTGCAGATATATTTGGACCTCGCTGCTAGGGTTATCTAGAACGCATATTTCGAGTTCATGGGGTCGTAGAAGTCGAAGTGCACCTGCTCCGTCGTGAATTTAATCATGACACTACGCCAATAATTCGCGTTGCAGTTCACAGGAATGAGGACAGATTAGCTGAAAGTACATGCTAAGATGTGTTGAATCCCCTAATATTGATCGTGATTTCTCCATTAAGGACAACGCCTAACGTGGATGGATCCACGAGTCTGATACGGCAATCAAATCCAAACAAGTTCTTCGCCGCGGTCGTCATATATTAATCTTTAAGCATCATCACAAGTTTTGGTTGTGTTAGTCTCAAGAGCGAGTGTGTAAGTGTTCCAGACCAGAGTTCCAGAAGGCGACACCAATTTCGAATTAAACGCTATCCTGGACACGAGATCCAATTCGACACCTTCACTTACGTTGTCGCTTGGCTTTGGCCCTGGGCTTGTACGTCCTCGCATGCTTCCACTCAAGTTTTTTTTTTAATAATGCTCAAATGACTCTGGAACTTGTCCTTAGCCTTCGTTGCGTGCAACTACCAACTTGTTCGTCCTCGATCGAAAGCTTTGCAAAACGTCATACAAAATAGAGTTAGGAATAGATGTAGTTAGTAAACCGCACCTGAAGGTGTCTGATACGCCTCCGTGTGCAAATGGAATTCAAGCCAAGAGCTGAATTGAGTCTTTTCCAGATTTGGACCGATATCTCTCGGTGCTACTGCGCTCAAGGAAGCAGCACTTGGGCTACTACCACCTCTAGTTTGTGCAGGCGGTTGGGCCTGCTCCTCCCGAATACCTGGCAACGACGTCTCTGACCCTCCGTACCAGGAACTGTCATTGTCTTCAAAACCGATACTCGGTCCTGTCGGACTCAACTTCCTGTGCGGCTTCGTCTTCGCTACTGCCCAGAGTACTTGGGTGTCTCTACTACCCGCACCGTACGCTGGGAGCTTATTCCCGCCTACGCTTTCCATTCGAGCCGTCGTCCACGAATGCCTCTCCGTTTATATCGCTTGTGGTTGAGTGGTCCGTTTTGAGTGTATTCCTAGCGACTAGCGTATAGAGTATACGATATACGTTTACAGGTCGAGCTGCTAGGACTGGTTAGGTAGAGTTAGGTTTGAATAGCACTGTCCAGGTGGTTTCTAGTCTTAAGCAGCAACCACTCTCATTGGTGAATAAGTAGTAGCTTGCATTCTACACAATCGCATCAGCTTTTATCTCATCTGTGCAATAAGGTAGCCTTTTCTCGCTCCGGTCGTGTTTAAGGAACCAGGCCAAATACGACGTATTTTTACTCACTCACATACGCAACTCGCTACACTGACTACGGTAATTAGTCTGAGTCAGGCTAATTTGTTTAAGCCCATTTTCAACCATCTCACATATAATAGTCTCGCATAAACTAAATATGAACATGACTAATTTTGAACGTTCAAATTAGTCTGAGCTTCAATACAAGTGGGCTGCATTCAGTTTTGCTGCACTAGACGAGTGCTTCATCGCTTGCGCTACGCATCACGACGGGAGTTACCAGATCGATTTCGTTCTAACTGCTCCCTACTTCGTCAAGTGACGGAAAAGCTGACTTATAGACTAATCTTGAACCATGGAATCCCTCTTGTACATGAATTAGTCTGGCACAGACTAATTATGACACAGATTAATTTTGCAGTCAGACTAATTACGGTAGTCAGCGTAATTAGCAAACTAACTAACTAGCTAACTAGCTATCTAACTAACTGACTCACTCACTCACTCACTCACTCACCCACTCACCCACTCACCCACTTGAAGCTACTCGGTATGAAGCGTTTGGCGGGACCCCGGGGTCCCAGCCTGCCCCACCAGCTGTAAAAGAAAGCCGGGGTTTTCGGTAAGTGTATTGTGCAAATAAGCTATAGAGGTGTGCACTCTACTACTGCTCGGGTTGAGCCTTCTTTGCCAAACTAAAGAACTGCAGAATTGATGGCTGGTTGGGTTTCAGCTTGGTCTTCGGTTTCTTAGGTCGTCGTCGCTTTCGTTTTTCGTCAGCCGAGTGCTTATCAGGTGGGTGCGCTTCGCTGACAAAACCAGGGGTGCTCATAATGGAAGCCGGGACAGAGGGGTAGTAGCTTAACCCCTTAGTTCCCGTATGTTGGAGGATCCAACATAAGGAGTATATACCCTAATTCAGGTTTTTCGCCGCATCTATTTTATGTTGGAGCTCCAACATAAGGCCCCTCTATACTTGGAATTTGTATTGAGTCAAATCGTGGTTGATGCCATACTCAAGTCAAGATAGTTTTAGTTACAAAAAAGCCCAATGCACAGGTTTAGAGTTCCTTTGCTAAGGTTGTGGTTGATGGGTACAGAGACCAGAACAGCGCACCCACCACTCAACGGGTGGACGACAGGCACCTGCTCTCTTCATTCTCAAAAAAGACGCCGAAGGTGAGAGATGGTGGGCCCGGCTGAAAAAACTCCCCGCGTCAAGTTAACGGCAGAGGAGCATCGTCTGTGTCTCGAAGCGCAGCGTCGAGAGCGGCGAATCCGGCGGGCAGAGCAGAAGCCAGCGACGGACCAGTTGGAGGGGCCAGTCAAGAAGAAGACTGCGGCCAAGGAGACTGCTCCGGCAAATGACGGGGGCGTTGCCACTGGCAAAAAGAAGGCTGCATCTAAGAAGGTGGCGTCAGCGAAGGCGCCGGTGAAGGAGATGGCGCCAGCGAGGGAGGAGGAGGCTGCCAAGTCTACTGTGTCGGCGGGGGAAGGAACGGTGTCTGTAGCAGAAAGGCCAGCGGCTCCGTCGGCGTCGTTGACTTCCGTTCCGGTCGCGGCACCTAGGGCGGATACGGTTGTCGCGGAGGTTGTTGCAGACATTGTGGCGTCGGTTGAGAGAGGGGGGACGATGACGCCGGTTCAGCACCCTGTACCAGTTCGTAACAGCATTCGATCCAGCTGTGGAAAGCGGAAGCGATCAACTCAGGCTACATCAAGCAAGCGCCGTCGTGGTGTACTCCAAGACGATAGCGACTACGGTGAGGAGGTACGCTATGTTGCACGTATCCTACATAATGGTTTGATCGAGTCATCCCTTCAACATAAGAGATAACAAGTATTGTGTATATGTACAGATACCAGCAAGTGACGAAGAGGAAGGGGTTGATGATCCCGGAGATGAATTTGCGCTCGATATCCCGGCTTGTGTCGTAGATGCAGACCCGAACTTGATGGCGGAATGAGCTGACGAGTGCACCCGCCTGAACTCCGACGAGGACCCTGACATTCGTGAAGAACCAGAGGACGAAGAGGATGGCGAGGATGACAGCTGGGATGGAGATTGGGACATTGGGGCCCTGACCGACGAGGATCCAGACGAAGGGGTAGAGGAGCTTCTGACTCAATCTGGCCCTCGACCGCCAAGAACAAGCAGAAGATTTCACCCATGCGCCACAGTGGATGGGAATACGGTATGTTATGTCGGATGTATCCAACATAAGATGGATGGATGGACGTACTGGCTAACATAAGGACTAACATAGCGTTGATGTTTTGAAAATTGTTTAGACGCAACAAAGTTTGGACCGGACCCAACGTATGCAGACCTCTACGATAGTCCGTACGGACCAAACGACAGTGTGCTCAGTGTGGCGGACGACCCACTAGCACTCCTATTCTACTTCATGCCGCCCAAGCTATGGTCCCAGATTGCTATGGAGAGCAATGCGTATCACACCCAGTCCATTCCTGTGAGGGCACGAGCGATTCGGTCACAGCAGCGCCGAAATGGTGGGGACGTTGAAGACATTGGTGAAATTCGTCGGCACCCTAGCAAGTGTGCCCGATATAGCTCTACGTGTCGTTGCGCTGCTGATCGCGCGAATGCTGGTGTCCATACGCAAAGGAATTGCCGCACGTTGGTCCACGAAGAAGGTGGGGGCCCTGCCTGCTAATCGGTTTGGCCAGTTCATGGCGAAGCACAGGTTCTTTCACATCGTGGGGTACCTACACTTTTCGAACAACAAGTGCCGCAGGCCAGCCTCGACCGCGCTTGGAAGATTCACCCGGTTGTTGATGTGCTGCAGCGAACATTTGCCCGAGGCTACAAGGCACCGTCCGTCATCAGCTTCGACGAAGCGACGCTACCCTCGCGTTCTCGGCTCAACCCTACTCGGCAATTCAACTAGGACAAACCCCACAAGTGGGGAACAAAGGTGTTCGTTTCTGCCTGCGCGAAGACGGCGTACTGCATGAGGTGCGTTGGAATGCATGTCGTGGCAAGCCGAAGCTCGCCACGACATGTTTTTGGCCTAAGTGCTTATGTTGGATCTCCGTCAACTTAATCTCTACCTTGTGACTTATTCATCCAACATAGGGCTAACATTTGAAAACGTTCGTTGTTGCATTGCTTCAGAATTGAGGTGTACTGTGGAGCCAAGACGCACCTGCGTACACCAGTACCCAAAGCAATAATTCCGGTGAGGCGGCGCTTCGGAACATGAATGCGATGCTGTCCCCCTCACCTACGTCGCCATGGCGACTGGTCGTCACTGACAGATTTTACACCTCTGTGTAGCTAGCCCTGGAGCTCCTCCACCGCCGCATGTACATCACAGGCACGATTCAGACGGATCGTGCGGGCTACGCTCAGGGCGTGATCACAGCAAAGAAATACAAAACGGTAAACAAGCGCAAGGTTATGGTGCCGCCGCAGGGCACCACTACGCTGGCTCAGAACAAGGAGTTCCCGCAGCTTACAGCGGCAATGTGGATGGATCGAAATCCGGTCCACATGCTATCGAGCGGAGGAAGCCGAGCGCCAGGCACAGTCAATAAGTACTCTGTATCGATTGCTAAAGTGATTATCTTACTCTAACTATGAATTTGCTTGAAATATAGTGCGCCGAATCAACGGTGAAATGCAGCCGCTGCCTGCCCCCGAGCTGATACGTGACTACCACCGCTGGATGGATGGTGTCGACGTACACGATCAACTGCGAATACAGCGCTACAGCGTCCAGCTCGCCTACAAGTCGCGAAAATACTACCGGAGGAAGGTACAAGGATCTGAAGAACGTGCAAAGCTATCAGCTCTTTGGATTTGACTACCTCTAAACCTGGTGTGGTTTCCCGTCGTGTGGATCCAGACAGCGACGTGGCTGAGCAAGATCTACGTTGCTCCTGCGATACCATTCGTACGGATAAAGCTAAAGTACGCAGTCTCTTCGAGAGCACCTGGGCCAGCTACAGCTAGAAAACCCCAGCAAGTGCAAAATAGGGCGCGCCCGTATGCCCCCAAGGAGTACGCTTCAGACCCGATCTACGACGTGCCCAACGATGAAGAGGAGAAGAAAGCGAACGAAGCTAAGCAGGCGCGTCGTAAGACCGCACCGCAGAAGAAAACGAGGCCGCCACTTGAGCTGAAGCGAAAGAAACCACGTCAGACACAGTGGTTGGAGGAACTGCATAAATCAACGACACAACGAACGTACCGATAAGTGAAGCTGCACCGCCAAAGTCGGGAACACAACGTCGAAAGCGTGCGAGGATGGAAAACTCGGAGGAGTGCTGACGCAAATGTTACCAGTAATTCATAATTACCTTTTGGAGCATTTCCTAAAAAATAGACATTTCGGGTCAAAATATACACTGGACATTTTGAAAACCTCGACTCGAATTTGAATACTTCGAAGTAGGAAGGAGACTGAACCTGTTCATGGGGAAATGCTCACTCGATTCAGAATGCAAATCTGGGCGTGGGCAAACTAAGAAAAACATTTGATGGAAGAGAAGGCAATGCTTTTTCTCAGACGGCCAGCACTCGGAGCGCTTCTTCTACATGAAATGTACCTTCAAATTTTGAAGGTGCTTAATTAAATTGCACTTGGTTCGATAGCTTATTTTCGTTTGACGCGGTCTCATTTACTACGTAGTACTACTGGCTGTGGATGCCCATGATATGTAAACTACTGGACGCCAATGATTCCTACGATGCGCGCATTTACCGCCATTACGCTCGTTTGATTACCATCCCGAATGTCGGGAGTGCCTCCGTCTGTTAGAACTTCTGCCACGTTGGAGCGGTATATTATAGCAGGGCGTTCGGCCAATACGCTGCATCCTTGGTCCCAGCAAACTACCGGTACATGTAATGCCAGGCACCTCGCCGGTGGTTCAACAGTCGGGTTCTCTCCGTGGGAAGTAGCTTGCTGCAGCGTCTGCACGATGTTGCTATCTATCCGCAGGCATCGTATTGCTACTGCCATCATAGTTCGATAGTAACCGATTTTTTGTGGTAGTATACTCATACTACTATCGGGTAACTTCCTTTCTATCCACTACTACTACTTTTACCACATCTAGAGAGGAGTAATATGAACATCAAATTGATATGAATGCGTATTACTACTACTTGATCACAATCCTCACCCGCGATTGTGTCTTATCTTAGCGTTTGTATGTAATACTATCGAGCAGGATATTACGGAACAACAACTATATCGCTTTAGACAGCAATGAATCTAAAGTACACGGGTGTATATTAAATCAGAATAGCTACTATCTCATGAATTTATGAAATTACTCCTAATATTGATCCTACTACCGCAAAACTACGGATATTTGAATATTGATATTACCTAGTACCACCAGTAGTAGTAATCAATAGCTACTACTGACAGCTTACTATCGAACTCTGACTGCCATGTGAAGGAGAGAGGTCGGTGCCTTGCCGCTGATGCACGCTCCAAATGCCTCACTCCTTCCATCCGACGCCGATTCGAGAGGCTCGAGCGTGCTGCCAACCGCGCGCGCGGCGGTAAGACAACAACTCGTGCCGCAAAGCTTCCGCTGCGTCCCAAAGTCGCGTCGGTCCCTAAAGTCGCGTCGGCCCCCAAAGTCGCTGAGCTGACGTTATGCGCTTCCGGTGCGATGTGCTGCGGCCGGCACCACGAGAACGCCCCGCGATCGACGCCCGCATCCTGTGCTCCACACGCGCGCGCGTTTGGCCAATGCGGCGCCTTCAGCCGGCGTGATTGGAAGGCCCCTGCGACAGTCGACGTGCGCGCGCCGGATCTCGGGGCCCGAGTGCAGGTCGCCGACGTCGCCGACGCTCGCCTCCGTTCATCGAGGCCCGGGCGCCCGGCTCCGCAGCGTGGCGCACGAGCCAAAGCCGAGGCGACTGGAGCGCGCTCCAATCGCGCCGATGAGAGGGCATACAGCTCCCGCTGGGCCGCTCGGTCTCTGCATGGCGATCGCAAGTCGCCGGCCGGTCCCCGCGCCATACTTTATCCAAGTCTCGCATGACTTTGTGGCGCGCTTGCAGTTCCGGCGCACTGTCGCTGGCGGCCGCGCGGGCACCAGTCAAGGCGAGGCTCACGCCCCGTCACTTTTCGGCGGCCGCGGGCGCGCAGGCCCATTCCGCAACCTACCAGCACCACAGCAAGCCTCGCCGCCAGCCACCAGCCACCCGCCGCCATGGGAGTGCAGCCTCAGCTCACCCTGCCGCACGTGCAGGAGCAGGTGACCAAGCCTCGCGCGGGCTCGCCACTGGGCAAGCACAGCGCCTCGCGCTGGCACCGCCACCACGAGGCGCCCGTGTCCGCCGAGGCGCTGCCCGAGGAGGCCCAGCAGCTCAAGGAGAAGATCCTGCGCACGAACAAGGTCAAGCTCACGCGCTTCAGCCTGAGCCGCATGAAGAAGCGCGTGGTGCCGCCCGTCGACATCCCCAAGGAGATGAACAGCCACCGCGCGCTCTCCGCGACCGTGGCCGGCCGCAGCGTGCCGCTCACGCGCTGCATGTGGGACAACACCAAGCGCAAGACGCACCACATGGAGCAGATCTCCGAGTCCTACCCACTGCACTGCACGCTCTTCCGGTGAGAGCGCCCCGCAGCAGCAGACAGAAACAAACAGCAACGAGAAACACGTCAACAGAACGACGCATGTTGAGACTTTAGACTAGCAAACACCCACGACACCACCCGCCGTAGAATATACTATTTAAAACACGAAAGCTTGGAAAAGCAATTCAAATCGACCCCATATCTTTTTCAGCGTTGCTGGCTTGCCAACATGCTCGTAGCGTGGCTTGCCAGGACTGCATTGGCCGTACCATACCATATCGGCGCGGACATTGAAGCCATCCTCGGCGAGATGCAGGCTGCCATCAAGTGCACGTGTTGGCAGTTGCAGTGCAACTTGCACTGCATTCCGGTGCAGAAATGAATGACGGTCCCAGAAACGCGAGCGACGCCGGTGTTTGTCGTTCAAGCCGCAGCTTCTGCCACGACTTGAAATTTTTCTTGCAAGGTTTCGCCTCGAGACTCGAGTCGAGTCGAGGCATTCGCAACGCAAGAGACTGTCCTTGGCGCTGTATTCGTCCGCCGCAGGTGGTCTTCGGGGCGTACGAATGCGGAGCATCGTCTAATGCCAAGAAAATACAGCTGGGGGGCAATCACACTGTTTGGATGTACAGCACTGGTTGGTAAACTGCGAGATTGGATGAGCGAGCAGTTTTCGACCACATCTTGGGAGCGCTCACTTCAGGTTTTGCCACCATGGAGTCAACCCCCAAAGCCACCAGCGTCTAAGGACGCTGCGAACCAGCCAAGAACAACCAAAATCACCTTCGCTCCAGTCTTCGATGACCAAGCCCTCTACCACGACCTGACTGGTGCACAGCGGCGGCGGCGGCCTACCACCGGCGCGAGAGTTCGCCCCGCCTACCAAGCGTACCAACGCCGCACTTCAGCACACGAGCGCTCGTTGACCGCGTGGTTAGATTGCGCTCGTTTGCTGAGTTGCGGCGCTGGTTCGCTTGGTACGCTAGGCGCACTCTTGCCACGTCCAATTGGCACCACAAGAAGCCCAGAATCCGTAGTCTGAAACCCCGTTGGTGAATGAATACACGTGGCCGTTCTGGCGACTGTGGGGAAATTTATTGATTTTCTGTTTGTTGCTTGTTGGTTGTTTGGCTGGGCGACCTCACAATGCCGCACTACATGTACTACAGAATACCTGGGCGCACAGGGCTCCCCCGCGTCCGCTGCAAGCGCACGTTAGGGAACGTGATCGTATGATATTATACATGTAATGGATATGTTCAAGCGCGCGACGCGCTGCGTCCCAGCGGCAACGGCGCCAAATTCTGCATCGCGGGATCCGTCTACGGGATTCCGGTGCAGACGGCACCATCCGGACTCGCGACGAATCTTCAGGAATCAAATCGCTCCTTGCGCACCAAGCAACTTCAAAGCGGCAAAGAGCTCGCAGCGCGAGGCGACGGGGATTGGTTCTCGCGATCATCGGCGCCACATGTGACAGTCGAGTCGAGCCGGGAAAAACGCGACGAGTCGAGCATGGCGTGCCTGAGCGAGGAAAGGCCCGTAGACGAACGGAATTGCTGCAAGCAAGCTGCGTGTCAGGGAATCGGCTACGGCTCGATGTGATCGATGCTTGCTTCGCTGGCTTCGAGTAACTAGAAGACCCGGCACGGCACTAGCAAGGACGAACGAGCGCGTGCGGCGCCGCAGTCCCTTCGCGCGCGGATTTTCGGGCACGCAGAGGCGAGACTGACAGCAAGCGCTGCTTGGATTCGGCAAGATTCGAGCGCTTCGCGCAACATATGTGGTTTTTACAGCGCAATTCAGAACGTAGTCTCCGCCGGCGCAACTTATGGAGACTTTGCCGAGTGACGTGTTCTCACTCGCGCGCCCCAAGCACCCCCAAGTACCAATGGCGGGCGGCAGTCACGGCTCGACAGCGGAGCGAGCTAAGTTGCAGCATCGACGACAGCGGGGGCCGGTTTCTGGGCGAGGAATCCCTGCTCGTGAGTCACCTGCTGGCCACGAGGGAGCGCCGCCGGCGATCAGCGCCGTCGCCGACGGCGTTGGGGCTCCAGCTACGCATGGCCGGGCCCCTGGCATCCTATCACGCCGTGATTCACGGCCAATGGCCGTCTCGGAATTGGCCACGCGCGGGCAAATACGGACAGATTCGGCCGGCCGATCCCTCGCCATACCCTGCGCAAGTCAAACGCTGCAGCGGGAGCGTGCCGCCTGTACAGAGCCGTCGACGTGCCTGAGCTTCAGACTGGCACTGCCAGTTCAACCGGGCTGCCTCGTCGCGTTTTTCCGGCAGCTCGGCATTCCACAAGTTACCAAGCCACACAACAGCATCAGCAATGGGCGTGCAACCGGAGTTCCTGCCGCGCATCCAGCGGTCGCAGCCACGCCCCGCCAAGTCCCCGCGCGGTCTCTCGAAGCGCCCGAGCTTCCGCCGCCAGTCCCATTCCGCAGCCGTCGAGCTGCCCGAGGACGTGCGCGCGCTCAAGCAGAGAATCCTCGAGTCGCACCCGGCCAAGCTGACGCGTTTTAGCCTCAGCCACATGCGCCACATGGCCATCCCGCCCGTGCTCATTCCGGACACGCTCAACGACCGCCGCGCCGTGCGCACCGTCGTGGCCGGCAAGAGCGTGCCGCTGACCATGCACATGTGGGAGAACTGCAAGAGGAAGACCAAACACCTCGATATGATCGACGAGTACGTCACCTACCGGTGATAAGCCCCGCCCCGCCCCGCGTCCCGTTCCAGTTATTAGTCCCTTTCGCCGCCGTCCATCGCAGACGACGCGTTCAGCGCCGAGAAGTTTCAGCCGCCCCGCCAATAGAGTGCCCGGCAGCCTAAGCTTGAACACGACGCACCCCGCGCAGTATTTATTCATCCTATCCTACTCCAATACACACCAAATGCCACAGCAACACATCGTCGTGCCGTTTCTTCAGAAGTTCAAAGGGGTCGGTGTACATGTAGACGAAAAGAGCTGGTGCCTTGCGGTGCTCCATTCGATCTGCTGCGGGGGCTTCCTGTCCACCGGCGCCATGGCCGGCCATGGAGCCCTCTGGCTGCCCTCGCTGCGCCACCCTGCGAAAATCCCCGAACACCTTCCAAACCCACCGGTCTCCGAATGTATCTCGATAGGAAGGGCCCGCCAACGCACCGGACTCGTGCACCGGCACGCGGCCTGAGCTGAGCTCAGTGACCTCATCTGCCAGGATTGGATGTCAACCGTTGCACGCACGCTTTGCCCGCTTGTCGTCTCACAGCATGATTGGATGACTTGGCCTTAAGAGACGGATCCGCCCCAGTTCTTGTGATCAATGGCGACAACGACGTCGCGCGGCGCCGCCAACCTCAGTTTTGCATTGGCTTCGTTTAGCGCCAACCGCCGCAGCAACCATGGGACTGCTGCCTCCGCTTAAGAAGCCCAACCTGCACTTCAAGTCTCGCTCTAGCGCGCACAAGCGTCCAGAGGAGGACCCGCTCAGCGTGGCGCCCCTGCCACACGAGGCCCAGCAGCTCAAAATGCACATCCTGGAGGCCCACCCGGAACCACTCATGCGCTTCAGCATGAGTCGCATGCGCCACATCGTGGCCCAGCCGCCCGTGGAAATCCCCGTCGAGCTCCGTAAGAAGAACCTCGTGACTAGTCGTGTGTCCGGCCACAGCGTGCCGCTCACGCGCACCATGTGGGACAAGAAGATGAAGCAGTACAAGAAGCGCATGCTCGACGTCATCGGAGAGGGCATTCACTACCAATGACACGCTGGACGACCGAAGCCCTTGATGTAAGAGTGCCGTTCAAGAGTGTCGTGAAACATGTAAAATTACTACTATAATACCAACATGAATAGGAAAAACATACAAATCAATCAACTGAAACTACTACGTAGTATCATCCGCGTCATGTTCCATCCAGTCTTCCCTCTTCTTCTAACTTGGCAGTGCGATTCACATTGGCATTCACCTTGGATCTTCATTCGGGTCAAAACCGTTAGCGGGACTACCTGGCCGTGCTAAGAGGCTTCAAGAGATAAATACAAGTTGCAGCGAGCGCTGCCTTACACTTCAAGTGGCTGTTTGCGTCCAGCTACAGTCTCCTCGTCGATCACAAGCATGTTCTGTACGCTCGGGGGGATCTCGCCGCCGAAGAGCCGCTTGAATACGCCGACCTGGTCCCAGCAGTGGTGCTGCTCGGCGATACGCAACTCCTGGAACACGACGTACGTGGTGACCGTGAACGTCAAGTCCGACGACTTGATCGCCATCAGCGCCACGCGCATGGTAGCCGGGCAGTCCTCCGACGCGCACACGCGCTCCAAGTGCTGCGCCGAGGCGATCTCGCCCTGGATGCGCCACTTGGTCAGGATCATCTCGCCGTCAGGCAGATGCGGACGCAGCTCCACGATGTCCACCACGATGCTCGTGAACACGGAGCGGATCATGTTCCACAGACTGATCGTCTGCAGACGTCCAAACGCGTCCCATTCCCGGACGCCCACGCCGATCCGGCAGTCTTCATGCCACACACGCGACGCGTCGCCCAGGCTCAGGTACGCCGCGTTGAGCTGCTCCACCATCTCCGTCACCACCTTGGTCCTCTCCGCCAGCATCCTCTGGACATTGGCGCGGCTCTCTACTCCGGGCGCTCCAGGTGCGCCGAGCGCTCCCATGCCTCTCACTCCTGCCAAACTGCTCAACGACCCCAGACTTGCCAACGCCGTCGGAGCGCCCGCTACGTTCCGCCGAGCAGCATTCTTGCCCAGCAGCAGGGCCTGCTTCAGATGCAGGTTGTCTCTCTCCAGGCCGCGCACGTGCTGCTCCAGGTCCGTGAGCCTGGTGTGTCTGCCGGACGTGCCGCCGGTCGACCCAGCGTTGGACACGGGCCCGCTGCGCGCCGCCGATAGCGCCCTGTCCTTGCCCCCCTTGGCGTCGTTGCCGTCCCCTTTCTCCCGCTCGTTCTCCGACTCCGTGTCCTCGTCCTCCTTCGGCTGCGCCCTCGAGCTGCTGCGCTGGTCCGGCTCGTCGCGCTCGCGCCGCGGCTTGTAGCGCTGGTAGCTGCCGGCCTCGGCGCCGACCCCGGAGCGCAGTTTGCGGCGCTTCTGCGCCTCCGCGGCGGCGGAGGCGCCGCCCTCGTGCTGCGCGTCGTCCATCTCGGCTGGGAACGTGTCCAGCAGCTCGTTCAGCGCGATCACCTCGGGTTCCGGGAGCTGTCGCTTGGGCCCCGCGCCGTTGCTGGAGGCCGGGGACGCGCCGGTCGATGCGTCTGCGCCTCTGCTTGCTGACGAGCGTCCGTTTGGCGCGCTGCCGCCGGCGGCGGACGAGGAAGAGCGCGGCGAAGACACCATCTGGACGGGGAAGCGCGACACCGTCTGTTTAGTTATCTATAAAAATGTGGAAGTTAGCGCAATCCTTGTATACACATTTTTACATATTGACAAAATACATAAATGTAAAAACTAAATTTTGGTCCCGGATGTAGTAGTGCGATTTCAGACCCAAAGAAACTAGTACTATAACACGGCAGACATATGTGGTACTACACGTAGTCAATATGCATGTGCTACCAAGCCCTAAGGTAACTTTGCATATTCAGCTCTCCGTGCTATCCTCCGTTTTTGCTCTTTGCGATCTCATCTTTGTTGTGCGTGAGATTCAGCTGCCTGTTGGCTCGAAGGTTCTCTGCCCGACTTCTCAAGTTGCTCATGACGATCGCTCCGCTCGAAAATACACGCTCCGCGAAAGCAGCTGAAGAGCTCCTTCCCAGCCAAATGTGTGCGGGGGTCGCAATAGAGGGGAGCATTGCTTCACCAACCTCGCGAAAAAGTCAACGTGGCTGCACAGATGAGACCGTCGAATTACAGGACTGGAGAATTTTACCTCAGAGCTACAGTAGCACTGCTACCTTTTTGAAGATATGCATTTATAATAGTACTACTATGGTAAATTCACTGTATCTTACTAGTATCGCTGATTGTACTATTTGAATAATACTATCACAATAGTACAATATAGTACTATTTACACCTTACGATCAATCCCTGGTCTACGGGTATTTGATACTGAAGTACTTCAGCATGTTAGTTCACTTGCTACAACGCGCTTTCAAGCACATTTGGACGCTCACATGAACCTTACAGATCATCGGTGAATTATTCCGCCACCTCTGTCAGTGCGTCGTCTGGCAGCTTTTCCTGGCTCGACCTCTCCTGCTTATCTTCAGCCCGGCCTTCCGAACCTTCCTGGCTCTGCTGAGTGGGGGCAGCACCTTCTACATCGCCAACCTCCGTACTCTTGCTTTCATTGTGATTATCCTCTCCGTCTTTGCTGCTCTCGACCGCGTCATCGACAGGCTTGGGATTTTTCAGCTGCTCAGCCACAGCCTGCGCCTGCTCTTTCATCTCGTGAGCCAGCGTCTCCAGCTGCGCACCATTGCCTGCAAGCTGCAACGTCATCTCTACGTCTTCTCGTTCCGCCATCGCGGCCTGCCACGCCCGTGTGATACTGCGCTCGACATCCTCCAACTCGTCCTGCTCTCTGAGCATGGCTGAAAAAGCCGCCTTTTGCACATCCATCTCTTCCTGAAAGCGCGTCTTGTGTTCCAACACCTCCGTCTTGCGAGCCCCAAACTCTGACGAGTGTTTTCCCTTGGTCGATTCACACTCGCTGAGTCGCTGTAGCGTGGCTGACAACTCGGAGCGGCGCTGGGCTTCGGCCTGGATCAGTGCCAGACCGTCCTCCAGCAGCTTCGCCTTGGTCAGCAGTTCACGCTCACTACGCCGAACCTTCTGCGCTTGTGGGGTCAGGGGCTCCTGGATGGAAACATGGTAGTCTAGCGTCTTCTCATTGAGCCAGGAGAACGAGTTATCCCATTCGAACACCAGCGTCGTGTTGTCATGCCGCACCTGGAAAACCCCCGACATATCGTTCATTCTCTCGGGCGACACGACCCCCACTTCGGTCGACGTCGCATCCGCCATCATCGCAGACAGCTTGAATGAAACATCAGCGGCCTCCTCCTTCACGGAGAAGCTCCACTCCACACGCCAACCGCTCTTTTCACAGATCACCGGCAGTTGGAAGCTAGAGCCAGCCTTAATCACCACGCCGCTCCGCATGACAAGGCATTCCTCAAAATCTGGTTTGCCAGCATGTCCTCCAGCGTTGGATGCACTACCATTTTCTCCTTCCCCACTATCGGAGAAGAGCGCAGCGCGATGCGCATCACGGAAGTCGCAGACTTCGCGGAATGCACTCGAGTGCTCCTCCAGCCGCTGTTGTAGCTCATCCACAATCGTCGCTACTTGTTTCTCAAAACTTGACACCAGTGTTTGCCGTCTCTGCAGTTGCATCGCGCGCTCTTTTTTAGACTGGATGTGCTTACGGTCAGTTTGCAGCTCATCCAGCTCTTCTTTCTCTTGTTCGAGCTCGAGCGCTGATTTTTCTTCACGAACTGTCTGCACCTCTTCCTGCAGCTCAAGTACTTGCACGCGCAGCTTCCTTAGCACCTCATCCTTAGCAGCTAGCACCTTCGCTGTCTTGGAAACACCAGTGGAATCTTCTCCGCTCTCTGGCTCAGACGATGGCGGAGCAAGCGCGTCGATTTGATCCCGTGCCCCTTGCAGCTCTTCTCCAGAAGCGTCCAGAGCCCTTGTGAGTAAAGTGATTTCCGTATTGGCGTCCTGAAGCTCAGTTTTCAGCTCGCGAACTTCTTCCGAAAGCTCCTGAACCCGCGTTGTGCTTGCTTCGACCTTCTCCAGTGGCTGCTGTCTGCTTGCTCCAGCCGCCTGAGCATCTTTTGCAGGGACTGATGTCGCTGCCGAGACGTTACTGTTAGCCTGGGCTGTGCTCTTCTGTGCCTCAAGCACGGTATTCAGACGACATACTTCTTCAGTCACAGAAGCTAACTCTATCTTCCAGTGGTTGCTCTGCTCCTCCAGCGCAAACACCTTTTCGGCATTAGCTGCTTTGGTCGTGGCAAAGCGCTCCTGTAAAGCAATTAGCTCTGCTCGGGCGTCATCGAGCTGCTTTCTCAGAGTAGTCTCTGATGCTCTCAAAGTATGTAGCTCCTTCTCGAGCCCAGCTACATTTCTCGTCACCTCTGCTGAAGGCTGGGGCACGTAGGCAGTAGGTGCTTGAGAAATTGGAGGCGCACTACTCATGCCAGTAGTCGATGCCGCGTTGGCTTGCTCCTCTAGCTTCAGCTCCAAAGACTCAATTAGCCTCTGTCGCTTGTCATTCTCTGCTTTGCTTGCTTCCAGTGCATCGTGAACCTTTTGCAGATCCTGTTTTGCGGTTTGGACCGCAGCTGTGGAGGTGTTGAGGCGCGCCTGGAAAGCTGCCTGCTCCGCTTCCTTGATGCGCTCACTCTCCACTTCGATCTGTTTCTTCTCCACTTCCAGCTCTTGGATTTTGAGGGTTAGCCCCTGAATTTTTACATCAGTTTGCTCTCTGTTCGACACCCAGCGCTGCCTTTCTTCCTCCAGCTCGGCAATAACTCGCGTTTTCTCCATCGCATATTGGTCGAAATCTGCCTGCACAATCTCCTGTGTACGCAGCACCTCATGCAAGCGAGCCTCGCTATCTTTGCAGGCAGCATCAGCCTGCTCTCGCTGCTCGTCGCTCTCCTTGACTTGCTTCAGGAGTGCCTCATTCTCCTTTCGCATACCGTTCAAGAGCTCTGCACGCTTCTCCATCTTCTTGAGTGCTGTGTGCGACCGTACACGATACCGCTCGAAGTCATTACGCACACTTGCCAATTGCTGCTGCAACTCAGACACCTCTTCTTGCTGAGCCACCTGCTGCTGTTGCTCCTGGATGCTAGCAGAATGGCTCCGAGCCTTTAGGATTTCAGCGGTCTTCACCATTTCCTCCTTCTCACTTCGCATAGCTGCCAACTGCACTCGCAACGACTCCATGAGCACCTCGAGGTCGCGCTTTGAGTCTTCCAGAGTCACCAAACGCTCTTGCGCTTGCAACTTCTCTTGCTCCACCTCACTGAGCTTTACAGTATCCTTCTCGATGCGATCACGAAGCTGCTGAAGCTCTTCCAGCCAGCGCAAAGTGTTGGTTTTGGCAGTAGACAAATGCTCACATACATCCTTGCTACTGGCCAACATCCCCACAACTTCCTTCTCTTCTTGGCCTTGTTTCGCAAATAAACGCCAATCCGCAGATTCCACGAACTGGTCAATAATCAGCTTCTGGTTAGCACCCTCACTGCGGATCGATTCCACTTGCGCCTCTGTCGTGTGAAGCTGGTCTTGAGTAGAGACTAGCTCGGTTAGTAGTGGTGCAAGCTCGCTGCATAGCTCTGCCACTTCTTGGGACTGCCACATTTTCCCTATGAAATCCTGCATCGCCTCGGCATCCATCTTACCACTTGAACGCAGAGCGACTGCCATCTCATGAAGCTCAGTAGTCAAGTCAGACAAGCGTTTATCAACTTCTCCGCTCTGATTATCTTGTGCATCCTGGGCTGCCTCCAGATCATTCTTCAGTTTAGTACACTCGAGAATCTGCGAGTCCAATTCGGAGCGAGAGGCACGAAGTTCAGCTTTGCAGCGCTTAAGAGCATTTGCTGTTGCTCTCTGCTCGGCTGATTTCTCTGCGAGTTCGTTTTTCATCCCCTCCAGCTGCACCGACAAAGACTCAATTGTGCTTTCGCAGTTGACAACGCGCTGAGCCAAGCGGGTCGCTTCTTCTCCATGTGTGTTTTGCAACTCATCAACCGCATGTGCCTTTTCATTAGTGAGAAGCTCAATTCGCGCTTGAAATTCGGCTTGCTCGTTCTCCAGCGACGTCATAGTGCTTTGCTGAGCTTGATATCGCTCCTCATACTCGGCAACTTGTGCTTGAAGATCGGCCTGCAACCTCAGCACTTCAGCCTCATGAGCGCGCTGGAGTTCGTCAACAGTTTGCACTTTGTCGCTCGCGAGAATATCAATTTTCTCCTGGAGCTCGGCTTGCTCCCGCTCCAATTCCGAGATTGTGTCTTGTTGAGTCTGCGAACGCTCCTCATAACCTGCAAGCTGAGATTGCAAATCGTCAAGAGCAGCCTGCATCTCCAACGTTTTCTTCGAACCACTAGCATCCTCGCCACCATTCGAACTTGCGTCAACTTCATCTTCAGCAGCAATACCTACTAGCTGTGACTCGTCTTCGTCTAACTCCATCACAGGTACATTGTCACTCTCTCCATTTATGCCAACATCTTCATCGTTATCGGTACGATACACGTTTTGCTCGCCTGAGAAGCTTTCTGCTTCGCCCTTCGAGCTCTCCACCTGGTGATTAAGCTTCTCAATCTCATAAGCATGCTCCTTTACGAGGTAGTCCTTCTCAATCGTCAACGCACCCACCTCGGCCCGCAGCTGTTGCAGTTCATCGGCATTTGACGCGGACTTCTCCTTCATCTGTGCAGAGAGGCCAGCTGTAGCGCTATCACGAAGATCCTCAATCTCAGCCAAGTGTGTCTCCCGAAGTTTCTCAAGCTCGTCACCATGGACTTCTGCAAGGTGCTCCTTCTCCGAGATCAAGTTATTTACCTCGTCTCTTAACGACTGCAGTTCTTCCGCGTTAGACGCATCACTTTCATCCAGCTTAGTAGAGAGAGAAACCGTAGCATTCTCGAGTTGACGGCGAAGCTCTTCAACCTCGTCGGTGTATGCTTTCCGAAGCTGTTCAACTTGGTCTGAGTGTGACTTTGCAAGATCTTCTTTCTCTAAAGTCAAGCTATCCACATTGGCTTGTAGCGACTGAAGTCCTTCAGCATCAATGGCTACACTCGATTCTTCTTTCCTCGCTGATAGATCGTTCACAGCCCTTTCATGATTTTGGCGCAGCTCTTCGATTTCTTGTGAATGCGCCAGCTGAATCTCTTCAACTTCCTCCGCATGCACGCTGACGAGGTCCGCCTTCTCGGAAGCTAACGCATCAACTTTGCTTTGCAGCGACTGGTGTTCTCTGTCGCTTGCTACCTCCGCCATTGCATTCTCGAGCTGAAGACGCAGCTCTTCAACTTCATCCGCATGCGCCTTCACAAGCTCTTCCTTGTCCCTCGTCAAACTCTCCAGCTGAGTCTGCAACGCCTGCAGCTCTTCAGCACTCGATTCTGCGGCCACGTCTGCCTTCGTCGAGAGAGCGTCCATCGCACTCGCCAACTGTCCCTGCAGCTCCTCGACCTCGTCAGCATGCGCCCTCACGAGCCTCTCCTTCTCAGCGGCCAAGCTCTCCACCTCGATCCGCAGCGACTGCATTTCCTCCGCTTGTGTCGCCGCGCTCTGCGTCATGCGTTGGATCTCCTGGTCGCTCTCCCGCACCAGTTGCTCCATGGCTTGGCACGCGTCTCGCTGTTGCTCCAGCAACGCAGCGTCCTCTTCCTGTCTAACCGCCTCCCTCTCCTTCATCCTCTCCACCTCCCGCTTCAGCTCCCCCAGGGCCAAGCTCTCCTGCTGCAGCCTCTCGTCCGCTTCCAGTGCCCCCTCCTTGGCAGCTTCCAGTTCCTCCCTCAGTCTCTCCGCCTCCGTCTCGCCGTGCTTCAGCTTCTCCATCTGCTCTCTCACGTCCGCCAGCTCCTTGCACTCCGGGAAAACCTCCGTCACAACCCCCCGGAGCTGCACAAGGCGTCGCACCTTGGCCAGGAGTCGGCCGTGGGGGGTCTCCGTCTCCTTGTCCTCCTCCTGCCCGTCGCTGCCGCTGCGTCGTCGCCCCCTCCGAGCGTCCACCACGTCCTCCAGCTCCTCCCAGCGGCCCCACAGCCCGAAGATCGTCTGCTGCTGCTCGCCAAGCAGCGCGCGGCCCTGGGCCACGGCCACCGCCGACTGCTGCAGCGCCGCCGCCGCGTTCGCGTTGCCCTTGGCGCTCATGTCGTCCGCCTTCTTGCCCAGCATGGCCTCCACCCTCGCCAGTCGCTCCGCCAGCCCCTGCACGTGCGCGGCGGCCTCGTCCTCCTCCTCGTCGCCCTCGGCCCGCCGGCGCGCCAGCAGATGGCGCTGCTCCGAGATGAGCGCCAGGGCCTGGCGCAGGTCCGACACCGAGGCCGCCAGCGCGCGCGCGGCCGTCTCGTTGCCCTTGCGCTGCGCGTCCTGCGCCTTCTGCTGCAGTTTCTCGGCCACGAGGTGCACGCGGGCGCTGACGTCGGCCGCCATGATGTAGAGAGAGCTTCGTAAGTTATCTATGATACTGCGAGTTGCTATTCAGCAACAGGGCCCTTCAAGTCGCAACGACGACAAGGCTACAGCCACTAACCGCGGTGGGCACAAGTTGCACACTCTTTGTCTCGAGCCCATGTGGCACACACTCACTAGAAAACGGCGCGGGATTTGAAGTGCTGACGATGGATAGACGAGTTTGGCCTGATGAAATGCACGCTCGTGCACGAGGCTCGGTGGAGTACGTGTAATATCGAGGAGGGCTTTGTAGGTCGACGTGGATTGCGGCGGTACGGGATGTTGACAGCAACGAATGGTGTCGAAGGGCCACATGGAGTCGCCGCATGTTGCTGCAATTGCGGCGATTGCTCAGATCCAGCTGAGCTGTGAGCAGCAGGCTGCTGTCCGTAAGCCGAGGAGCTCTCTCTTTCGCCATGATGCTGCTTTTCGCTCTCTTTCGCTCTCTTTCGCTGTTTTTTCGCTGTTTTTTCGCGTCCCAAGCAAGCACTGTAGTAAGGTTTTCGGGGAGGCGTCTCAATCAATTGGCCTGCAACGTTATCAACTGGTTACAGTACCCTAACGCTTAGACGACAAGAGGTAGCCCTTGAAGAGCTTCTCTTGAGGGCCAAGTTGGGGGGGGCGCTGCAATTTTGCGCTGCAAACCGTCGCGCCGCCCGCAAAGCAGAGCCTCACCACTTCGACCATAGAGCGGGAATGGAGCAGATCATGTCCTTGCCCGCGGGGCCGGGCGCCAAAAACTACAACGCGCGGCATATTGCCGGGCATCTTACAGTATGCCTTTCGGACAAGCATGAACTAATATCATAATCCAATACGTCCACGGGGACAGTATATGACTCAAGCCTGTGTTTGTCACGAGTGCGGCTCATCGAATGGCCATCTTGTGCATGCTGACAGTCTTTATTGCTTAGAATGTTTGGTGCACAAGCTAGTGCGCTGCGTATTGTAGTGTGCTGCAAGTACATGTACTGAATGCCAGTCGTCAGGGATCGCAACAGGAATTCGTTCAGCCGGCATTCGTTGAGGCAAGCATGGGTGGTCCTGTTACTGCTGTCCAGCCTGTTATCAATACGACCACAAAAAAATGAACTCAAGTCCAGGCGAGGCAAGCCCTTAGAGCATGGGGAGAAGCTGATACTTCGTTCCGAAAATAAAAAAAGAATCGTTTTTGGTGACGACAGCACGACATTGTACTGGGCATCACCGAGCAATGCAAACCACTTTAAAAAGATGCCTTGACAAAGTTATCAATTGCATTTCTTGACCTCACACTAGGTAGCAAATGATAAGACTACAACCAACACGCGAGAAGCTCATGCGGTCAGTGTTTTGGATTTCACTGGATTAGTGGTAATTCCTATCCCCTAGCCCCGCATTACTTATGGTGGAAAAAGTCCATCTGTCGCGGCTCTTGCACGTATGCTCCAGAAGCGCCTATCGTCACGTCGAGCGAGGCAGTCTGGGACTTGCACGCATCACGCGCGGTCAAAGGCGCTCGCGGCCCCAACGTCACAGAGCTCTGCGGACGTCCCCAGCCAAGGCGGCCGCCTTCCTCCCCCCCCGCCCCCCCCACTAGCAGCAGACGCAATGGACGGCGACTTCCTGCACGCGATCAACGGCGACTGGGACTCGCTGCTCACGGTCATGCGCGAGAACCGCCAGGTGGCGCAGCGCACGGACGCCAGCGGCATGACGGTGCTGCACTGGGTCTGCCTGCACCAGGATGCGCCCACCGACATCGTGGTCAAGGTGGTCTTCGCCAACCCGTACGCCGTGCACATGCGCAACGACGCCGGCCACCTGCCCATCGACCTGGCCGTGCAGGCCCAGTGCGGCGAGCGCATCCTCGAGGTGCTGCGCGCCGCCGCGCACGGCAGCCGCCGCCCGGAAGACGACGGCGGCGAGCTGCACCAGCACGACCTCATGGGCAAGGACGACGGAGAGCCCGCCACCGAGACCATCGACTACCAGCTGCCGTACAACAAGCTCACGATCCTGCACGACGCCGACGACGACCTCCGCGACGGCTCGGACTACCAGCCCCATCAGAACCACACGTACTACGGCGAGGACGACGACGAGGTGGACGAGGACGAGCTGGAGTACCAGAAACACCACCGACACTACCAGCCGCAGCGGTTCCAGCAGCAGCCCCCGCGCAAGGGGCGCCTCGACCGGAGCGTGTCGGACCAAGACTCGTTCTACGACCCCCCGCCCCAGGGGAACTATGCCGGTGCTAGTATGTACGGCGGCTTCAGCGTAGGTCCGGACCGCGACCAGGGCAACGCGCTGTCACGAAGCGACCCGCACGTCAAGTCGCTGCTGACGGAGCAGCGTCTCCGCGAGCGCGAGAACGACCTGATCTCCATCGCGACGGCGGATGACTCGGTGCCGCTTGGCATGTTCGACCCGTCCAAGGGGCCGCCCGACATGGCCATGATGTCTGGCTTCCAGATCTCCGAAGACGTCAAGAGCAACCACGGAAACGTCAATATGAGCTCGATGAGTATGGGCTCGGGGCCTCGCAACAAGTCGGCCTTCCCGCCGCGCTGGAAGCAGTCGCGCATGTGCCACGTGTGCGCGTGCGGGTTCTCGCTCGTGAAGCGGCGCCACCACTGCCGCAACTGCGGCCAGAGCGTGTGCAGCCAGCACTCGACGAACCGCGTGTCGCTGCCCAAGTTCGCGCTCTCCGAGCCGCAGCGCGTGTGCGACCAGTGCTTCCTGAGCGGCCACCATATCATGGTGCCGGGTGGCCAGACGGGCACGCCGTCCATCGCTAGCTCCTATCAGTCCTTGCCGGCCCAGCTACAGCGAGAGCAGCCGCAGCACCCGTTCCAGACGTCGCAGCAGTATCAAATGCAGTTCCAGCACGCCCGGTAGATGATGATGGATGTCAAAGGTGTCGTCCTCTGCTCGAAAGTGTAGCCATCTTTCAGGAGCGATTTAATGCCGACCGAAGGTCTTTTATATTCGGGACATACATAGTTCAAGTGATTTGGTGCGGTCTTTTGATTGCAAGCCGCTCAAATAGTCAATCGTCATGGCGGACCGGACCGCGGAAGAGCCCGGCTGCTGGCAGAAGAAGGCGGCGTACGAGCAGTGCTTCGACAGGTGGTACACGGAGGTGTTCCTACAGCAGAGGGCGCACGGCCAAGTGGGCTGCCAGAAGGAGTACGAGGCCTACACGCGCTGCTACCTGGTGCGTCGCTTTATTTGACTGTCATTCATATTAGGTGGGGGGGAGCAAAACTAACTGGGGATGAGGATGATCTGTGGACAGAGCGAGCTGGACAAGAACAAGACGCTGATAGTCGGCATCAAGTCCGTCATGCAGCCGGAGGTCAAGGAGCGCTTCGAGGCGCAGGAGGCCAAGCGCCAGCAGCAGAGGGACGCGAGGGCATAAGAGAGGAATGCAAGGTTTAACTTTTTTGGGTGAAGGGCACCCCCCCAACATTTTTGTGTGTGGAGAGGAGGAAGGAAAGTCACACCTTTCGTCTCAGCTTTGGCTGTCGTTTGTAGGCTGTCCAAATGATCGTTAGCGCCGTCTTTCGTGCTCGAATATCTTGGAAGTGGCGTTGACACACAACCTGATGAACTCGAAATATGGCACTCTAAAGGTGCAACAACAGCGAACCGGCAAGTAGCGGGGACCGGTTCACAGCAGAGCTCT
>JAGDFM010000411.1:0-35125 GCA_019155715.1 Phytophthora pseudosyringae
TTAGCGGCGAGTGCGCGCGGAGTTGGCCCCAAAGGTGAAGCGCGTTGAAGGCTCGCGAACACGGCTGAACCGTCGACCGTCACTTGGCTTGAGTAAGTGGACGTCGCGAGTGGACAAGCGCGTCCGTCAGTGTTGGATAAAGCCGAAAAAATCGGCTTTACCGGCTTTGTGCTCTCTGGGCCGATTTGCACATAAAGCCGACGAGGCAAGCCTGAAAAGCCGAATTTAGAGCCGCGATAAAGCCGAAAGACGGCTTGTATACGACAGGATATACATGCATCGGATAGTGCTTTGCGTTGTATACGAGAGTGTACACGTATTGCTTGCACTCGTCGCCACCTCACAACCACTACCCCCCGCACGCCCACGCCTGAGACGCACGAGCAGGAGGTGCTCACGCTGACGCGCACCCGTCCACCACGCCGGAGATCCCCACGCAGCTAGCGTCTACGCCTACATTCGAGGCACCCGGTCAGGACCTCCGTTCCTCGCAAGCCTGACTCTTCTCGACGCAAGCCTGAACGCAATGGGACGCGAGCAAAGCTTCGCGAGGCACCAGTTCGCTGGTACGGGTCTACCAAAAAAGAATAATAGGGATCAGCTTGTGTGTAAGCACTGCCTTGCCGCTTACGGAGACGAAACAAGAACCGACAATCCACCTGTGCCCAAGATTGTTTCCGCGCGATCAACCACCTTCGTGAACCATCTCAAGCGTTGCGAGTTCTATAAACAAGCAGTCGCACATGGAGACGTCAAGCCGCCCCAAGTAAAGCAGACAGTTCTCAACGGCTTTCTACGTCACAATGCAGAAGATAACCCAACGGAGGTTGCTTCGTCAACGAGTTCTGACAAGCGCCAACGATTTATCCGCGAGTATTTCGACAACGTCTTCACCGAGGAAGAGAACGAAGAGTTTCTGCGTCTCGTCATCCACTTCCAAGCGGAAAACGGGTTGCCAGATCGTTTTATCGAAAAGATATCGACTCTCCGTCTTTTTATCTTCCTCAACAGGGCCTGTGCGAGAGCTCTTCCGAAAAGGAAAGATATGGATCCGATTTTTGACAAGTATAGCAGAGTCGAAAAAGATAATCAGCTCGTAGCACTGAGCAACAGACTGGACTTCAGTGGCGGACGACTGAATTTCCTATCTGATGTGTGGCAGAACGTCGCCAAGTTGCACTTGCTGGGGTGTATGCTCGCTCTGTTTGGGACTATCGCAACGTACGGGCTGTTTCCGACTGGCTCACGACACGATGGCGTTGCGATTGCAGAACAAATGGAGAAGGTGATGAAAGAGATTGAGGCAAAGGGGTGGAAATTCGGAGCCGTCGTGACAGACAATGCTGGTCAGTGTGGTCGTGCGCGACGAATTCTCGCCTTTCAGCACCCGTGCATTGCGTATGTACACTGCTTCGCCCACGACATCAATAATATGGTCAAGGCAGTTTTGAACGCGGCTTTTCGAGCGATAACAAAGGAAGCATCCCAAGCAACAGTAACGCTGAACACGTCATCGTCCAAGTGGTTGGTTTGGGCGCAAACTATTATCGCTGCAACATACGGAAAACCCTTGGGTTTATTAATCTCTGCGAAACCCGTTGGAACAGTCTGCAGGGATGCTTCGCCTCTCTTTTGCGCGTTCGAAATGCACTACTTCAGTTTTCCATCAAGTACATCGACGATGTTGAATTCCCCAAGCCGCTCCGGATTTTTAGTGATCCAACATTTTGGCGAAAGCTTAACGCAGCTGAAGAAACAATCCGTCCGCTTTCAAACGTGTCGTACAAGCTACAACGTGATGAGAACACGCTCGCTGACGTGATCATTTCCTATCGAGATATTTATCGCGGATTCCTGGCTGATTTTGATAATCTGGGGCTCGTTGGTCTTGTGGAAAAGAGATGGCAGCAGTGCGAGCAGCCGTTACTGCTGCTGGCACTTTTCTTACACCCCCAGCACGTTTATCTTGCCGTGGCAATGGATAACGAAGCGCCGGAGCTGCGATTTCTAGAGAGGCTGTGCGGTTATGATGTATACTACTACCGATGATTTGTTGATAGCAACGACAAACGCGTCGTCGAGAACTTGCCGAGTGATTTACACGAATGGTATCGTGGAGCTTTTGTCGACAACTCACTTGTTCGTTTTAATGGAGATGTCGGGAAGTATTGGAGCTTTGTGGGTGACATCAAACGTGGCTCAAAGCTGCCAAAATTAGCTGCAGTGATTTTATCAATAGCGGTGAATACAGCAACTTGTGAAAGGTATTTCAGCGAGCTGGCGGCAATCCATACTGCTCTGAAAAATAGGATGTCCGCCGAAAAGGCGCGTAAGTTATCGTTAATTCGCCAAGGTATTCGATCGCTTGCCAATGCGGAGAACGATGAGAAACAACGCGTTGAACTCAAGCGCATCGTAGTCGCGTCCGAGAGAAAGCGCGTTGGCATCTGTGACACGGCTCCTCCTGTAACCATTGATGAGCTAGAAGAAAAACATCTTATTCAGCTCCAGGAGATGCCAGACGCAGATACACCAGAGTATTGGCAGGACGTATTCGACGTGCTAGCTACAGATGAAGCCTCTGAATATTACGGCAACGAGTCAACTCAGATAGATGTCGACGACTCAATGTCCGAGGGGTCACAATGCTCACATGCGGAAGAGATCGAGCAGAATCTATTGAACGGGTTTGACGAAAGCATCCCAGAGCCAGATACAACGGCATTTTCCCGTTCCAATGTCAAGACATTTCCACAGGAAACAAAGCTTACTGGTATTCGAGGCCAAAAGTTCAGTCTTATGACACATTTCCCATCTGAAAACACGTTTGAGTTGGCTCCTTATATCGCAGCACTTCGATCGTAGCCAGATGAAACCAAATACGAGCAAATATATGATCTTAGTTGACGCATTATTACTTTCAAATGGATCCACGTGCACTCAAAACATGTAATCAACCAGCCTTTGAAAACAGCCCCAAGAACTCAGTGTAATTCTGCTCTTTCGTGGACTTCGCCAACAGTGACTGGTCGAGCTCGCGCAGCTCCTTGTTGGCAGCATACGACTCGGTACGATTGCTCCAAGAAAACAATCGACGTAAAGTCCCAGCAAAAACCACTGTATGCCTATGCGGAGTCGCATACTCCACCACGGAATTTGACGGCAGCAAAGCCATTGGGAGCACACTGTCCTTCGAAAGGTAGTGTGTGCCCCCCGCGCGATATATTCTCGAGCACCAGTGTTAAGCGCTGGCGTCCAGAGTTCCAACGCCTGTCGTCGTCGTGAGATCGAGGATTCCTCGACATACGCCGAAGTCAATGTGCTTGTTGGCGGATATAGAGCTGCTGAACAATGCCCGAGTTGGTTCCGTCGAACATGAACTCGTCGGCGCTTGAAGACGACGACGAAGACTCCACGACACTCCGAAACGTGATCATCAACCCGGCGATGAGCTCCAACGCGATGGCTACGGACACGAGGAGGGCCGCCACGCTCATGACTACGAGTCAGTGTGCAAGCCTTCAACAAAATCGCGCTAGTAACTCGAGCGCTAGATGAGGTCGGCGTTGAGTCCTGGTCCGCGCGGGCCAGCTACCTCTTCTACAGGCTCCACTCGCGCATAACGACTTGTGAGTGGCGACGAAGAAGTCTTGCCAGAAACCATACTTCTGTTCCCGCGAGCGAAGGAGCGCCATATGGAGGCCCAGCGGGAGGAACGTGGCTCCCTGATACTGGGGGCCCGTGGGGAAGACCCTGTAGTCCTCGCCGAATTCCGGGGCCGTCAGGATGTCCAGACACACGAGGAAACTACCGACATCAGCGCCGCTGACTCCAGATGATGATGCCTTGGGCCTGCCCTGCTCGGCGTCAAGCAATACGTGGGAGAAGAGGTCGGCGGCCGCGTCGTCGTCGATACTGAAGGCGCGGTCGTGCAAATGGAGTCGGATTGATTGTCCGGGTACGTCCGGATACAACGAGCCTCGCATCACGTTGTCCGGATCAATAAAGCCGCGATAGAGCCGAATAGCCGATCGGCTAAAAAATCGGTAAAGCCGAAAAGCCGAAATAAAGCCGCGGCTAAATCCAACGCTGCTCTCAGCTGGTCGAGAGGTTGCGTCGTCAAAATAGCACCTGGTCCGAAAGAAGGTTCGAGGAATGTTCTTGGTGGTAAATTACGGTAAGAAAAAAACTACCGGCGTAATGTTCCAGTATACACCATTTCCCGGTCAAGTTGCAAAGTTTACCAACCAAACTGCAAAGTGGGGAAAATTAGTCTTTTGAGTAATGCCACAAAAAGTGCATTTTTCATGATTTGCAAAACGGGTGGGTACACTTTCCAGCCAAAGTGCAAATCTCCTTGCCGCCAGTCATTTTGGCGCGAACTGCTCGCCTTCTTAGCGCCAAAGAGCCCGCGCAGCCAACACTACCTTGACCATTTAATTCATTCTCGCAAATGCCGTCCCCACCGTGGTTGTCACAGACAATGCACCAGCCCACAACGACGTGGAGAATCTGGCGCGCGAGTATCTCGCTGCTAAAGGCATCGTGAACCTGAGCAAGCTCGTTGTGCTCCAGCTGGGGCCCTACAGTCCTAGCTTAACCCCATTGAGGGATGCTGGAACTCCTTGAAGGCCATGATGAGGATTTTCATGGCGGAACGAAAGCAGGAGTTTCCGGTTCGCGGCGAATACGATACCTACACGGTACATCGACTGGCGTTAATGAAGGAGGCCGTGGCGGTGTCCAAGGGGTTTATTACCCGCCGGCTAGAGTGGCGCTAAGAACGCCACTGCTTGTGGCATAGTTTTGCTGCTAAAGGGGTGAGAGGGCATGCAGCTTGGCGCGTAACTGTAGATTTGCACGTTGGTCGAAAAATGGCAAGGTGCTTTTTGCAAATCTTGAAAAATGCATGTTTCTGTTCGCTTGGCTTGTCCCCGTTTATCCCACTTTGCAGTTTGGTTGGTAAACTTTGCAACTTGACCGGGAAATGGTGTATACTACTCTCGCCAAGGACTACTGGTAGGACGATGCTACCAGCGGCTGATGAAGTAGAAGACAAGGTGCTAGTGAGGGACGCGCCGATGGCCATTCCAGGCGACGCTGAGAACCTTGCTGGCCCAACCAGTCGTAGCGGTCTGGTTGATGAGGTTGAACAGGATGGACGGCAGGTGCTGGTACGCGATCTGGATGAGCACGTTCTGCACGGCGTAGGTGCAGGCGGGCAGGCCCGAAGTCGTGCAGGCTCCACGTCTTGACCACGCGCCGCAGCGCGCCCGAGGACAGCAGCGACAGCACCAGCTTGCACACCTCGCAGGCGATCACCAGCACCGAGCGGTTCTTGACCTCGCCGGCGAACTCCTTGTACAGCATGGGCTGCAGACCGAACTGCACAGCCAACAACACTGATAGGGTGCGAACGGCTCGTCGTTGTCGGACCACCCGCCTATTTCATCGACCTTCTCGTGAACGCTGAACCCCGACGTCCAACTCAGTAACAGTGTGGGTGGACCTCACGACACCCACTTCACGGACGTTGCGTTGGCTGCTGCTGGCCAAAACTATTAGCTCCGTCTCCATCCAGACCGGTGCCCGTGTGGACGGCGTGACGTTGGAAGTGTCGGGCCCCACGGAGAGTACTCTCGCTCACGGTTTTACTGGCGGCACCCCGAACACGTTGACACTTGAGTCGGGAGAGTACATCACATCAATGGAGGCGCATTGGGACAAGAAGAATGGCAAGACGCGCATTTTCTACCTCAAGCTTTCAACGAGCAAGGGACGGTCGGTACCCCAACGGGGTCTAGTGTCACGATGACTGCACCGGAAGGTTTCCAACTGAGCGGATTCCACGGTCGCTCGGGCGACAGTATTTCTGCCCTAGGCGCGGTTTTCACGAGGGTGGGGGGCACGACTCAGCAGAGCTGATTGAAATGTTCAAAATTGATTCGGAAGAGTATAGTTGAACGCTGGCAGTTTGTCGTGAGCACACGAGCAAACAGGCGAATAAAATCCGCCCCTCTCGACGGATGTTTGAGCACGTCACAAGTATTAATCCAGATGTAAGCTTGAGTGATCAATACGGATTCAGCAGTGCTATCAGCACCTACGTCGTCTGACCCAGGCGCCTGTGGTTACACAACAAACTGAGTAGGCAAGCACGTTGCCGCTCTACGGTATTGAAACCTGTTTTTTTAAAAGCTGAGATCAAGTGCATGGATATTTCAACTTATCCGACGACTTTCAACTACAGAAACACCTCGTGGCAAGAAGCGCGTCATATCCTAACGCTATTATAGCGCGGCCGCAATCCGTTGAGCCTCAACCTGAGCAGATCCTGTTTTCACTGCAAACTTTTCAGGCGTAGAATCGTACTACTATCTAAAAGCACCTGTATGCTAGAGAGTGAACAACTTGCTTTCAGTCTACACAAATGTATCGACCCCTTCATCTAGCATAATCCCAAAGCACATCTGTATTCCTATCCCGGGCTACAAAGTATGGTCCGTGCTACCAATGGTAATCGATGAGTCTGAAGTGAGTATTGCGTGGTACTATACTTCGTTCCACAAACTACGGTCTACGACCGACCTCATTTCTCAAGTTGCCTTCTCCGCAGCAGATCAACGAGTGAACAATGTCGCTGGCCGGCGCAAACACGTTCTCAGTCTTGTGTTACAATGTGGCAGGGCTGCCCGCGATCATCTCCAGCGGCAACCCGGAGGTCTACAGCGTGGAAATGGGCAAGCGCATCAGCGACTGGGACATCGTCAACGTCCAGGAAGACTTCAACTACCATGCCTACCTATACAAGCAGAACACGCAGAAGTTCCGTACGGCCACGAGCGGTGGCGTTCCGTTCGGCAGCGGCCTCAACACGCTCTCTAACATCCCGTTCAGCACTTTGGGTCTCGATCGCATCAAATGGAGCGAGTGCAGCAACGACGAAAGTGCGGACTGCATGACGCCCAAGGGATTCACAGTGCAGGCTGTTCAGCTGGCGGATGGCGCCGTTATTGACGTGTACAACCTCCACGCCGATGCTGGCACGTCGGATGCTGACCAAAAGGCCCGTGCCTCCAACCTGAAGCAGCTTGGCGACTACATTACCGCAAACTCGGCTGGCAACGCGGTCGTCGTCATGGGCGACACCAACACGCGCTACACGCGTAAGCTCGACACCATCGCTGAGTTCGTGGCCGACCACAACTTGACCGATGGCTGGATTGAATACATTCGCAAGGGCGACCTCCCGAAAAAGGGCGCCGAGGCCATCAAATGCGAGACGGCCAACATGACCAACGACTGCGAGGTCGTGGACAAGATCATGTTCCGTGGCGGCAAGCACGTCACGTTGACGCTCGACAAGTGGAACAACGAGAACAAGGCTTTCCTCGGTAAGGACGGAACGGCGCTGTCGGACCACCCTCCTATTTCCTCGACGTTTTCCTGGTCGGCGAGCGCCGACTACAGCCTCAGCAGCGCGTACGGTGGTCCGCACGGCGTCTATTTCACCGACCTCGCACTGGCCGAGCCTGGACAAACCGTGAGCTCCGTCACGATTCGTGGCGAAAGACGCGTCGATGCCGTGACGCTCGACATTTCGGACCCCACCGAAAGTACGCTAGCTCACGGCGGCACTGGCGGCTCCCCAAAGAAATTGGCGCTGCACGAGGGCGAGTATATCAACTCCATGGAGGTTCACTGGGGCAAGAAGGACGATCGCACATGCGTCTTCTACCTGAAGTTGGGAACGAGCAAGCGCCGATCGATTGCGAATGGGTCGAAAACGGGCGACAGTGCCGTCGTGAAGGCGCCCAAGGGGTTCCAGCTGAATGGCTTCTACGGTCGCGCAAGTGAGGATGGAATCGGCGGACTGGGAGCCATTTTCGCCAAGCTGTCGGGCGACCAATCTCAGTCGCAAAAGCAGACCGGAAGCGAGATGCAGCAGTAGGCAAAAGGGTCTACGTCCAGCTACGTATAACTACCGTGTTTTCAATGTCAGAGCTTGTTGTCATGTGCACTTACCAGCCTTTTCGTTCGATGGTATGATATCCTTGATCAAAATGTAGACCACCAAGAGACTCCAGGGCTCTGATCGCTACTCATAAATGACGGGTCTGCTTGATATAGACGGCATGCAGTACTGTACAACCAGGACAAGCTCTTCGCTGGGGGTTTCCATTGGTATCTGCGAGGGATTGAGCAAGGTGTTAATACTAGTATACTACTCGACATTTTAGCCACTTGACAACAGCGTCGAGAAGTCGAGAATCCTGGCGTTAATAAAAAAGGAAATAGCACCTCTAAACTTGTCGGGGACGTCTCTTCTAATCTCGTTGTTTTCGTGAGTCACGGTCGTGAAAGGCGTTGGTTTCTGGGAAGCCCCGACAGTTGTTGAATCATTTATAGCTATTTTGCTCTCTTTGCAGTGTGTGAGACTGATGCTGCCTGTGAAAGTTGGCGACGTGCTTGAGTTCGACCCGCTGTCTGCGTCAACAGATGGAGGAGGTGGTAGCTCTAGCCCGACCAAAGCCGATGGGAGATCTCTCACCACAGGCCGCGTCGTAGAAGTGAATCCTGAAGAGGAGGGAGGCGACGGTCGGTGCACGGTGCAAGTGTCACCTTATGAACCACTGCAGCCGCTGGACCTCAAGAAAACCTTTTATAAGGTACAGACAGCAATGTAGCTCCCAGCTTGTATTGGTCTAGCTGCAGTTCCCTGATCAAGTCTTGGTTTGAGCCATCAGGTCGTGTACGAGGCTGGCGAGTTGCGGTCTCTCTCGTCCCTCGTGGTGGGGTGGGAGATCGAACTGGAGAGTGTCGACACGAAGCGCTTAGAGCATGGCGTTGTCAAGCAAGTCGACTGTGACATCAATTGTGCCTTGGTACTTTTCGCCGGGGGGAGGAAAGAATGGCTCGATCTCACCTTCTTCCGCGTTAAGGTTCCAGGTCATCCAATCACATCTAGAGACCGCAACGGCTACAGTGACTGCGCACTAGGTAATGGAGCACCTCATTCCCCACCCAGCCATGAGGAGAAGCAAAGTGAAGTGTGGGAATCACCCAAGCAGTACAGTGCTGGACGTGAAGCGTTTGGAATCTCCGATACTGTTGCCAGTCACTCGCCTCTCGATTTTTCGCTGGCTGTTTCGCCGCTGAGCATTCCTCGTGTTGGTCCAGAGCAGTTTGAGTGGCATCTCGAGGGTGCTCATGTTGAGCTCTGTGATCGTGACGGACAGTTCTTGGAAGGAGCAGCACTTTGCTCCAAAACGAATCGCCATCTTCAACTGTACAATGAGCGCCGAGAATTCTTTGAGGTTGACTGCACTACTCAAGGGTTCAAAGCTGTGATACACGGTCTCGAGACCCTAACACAAATTCCAATGGGGCAGATTGTTGACGTGTATTCTCCTTTGATTGGAAGGTTTCGTAGTGGAACTGTCCTCAAAGCTGCAGTTTTTGGTCACTTGACACCTATCCGATTCGCAACGAACAAAGCAGTGGAATGGCTCGACCTGAAGTCTCAAACTTTCAAGTTAGTGTTCCTTCCTCACACAACGAATGCGGTGGAAGACTGCGGAACTCGCGTCCCTAAATCTCCGCGGGAGCATTCGCCTCATCGAGCGCACGGCCATGACTTACATCGCAGCCAGAATCTGGAGTACCCGCATCTGCTGGAAGACCAAGAGATCGAGATTTTCGATGACCACTCGAAGCAATACCTGAAGTATAAAGTGGCCGCACAAAGCAACTGGTCGAGTCATGCGTACATCTTTAAACCGCTGGAAATCCCCAGTGGTAGCACATCGACACACTTGGCGAAACATATTGTTAGTCCGCTGGCCCAGCTTCACAGTCGACTGCTGTTGCAGCCAGCTCAGTGGAAGGATTACCATCGAATTCTGGCGGGCCACCGCGTAGATGTCTACGACCGCGTTGGTAAGAACGTCGTCAACGGAAAGGTCCACGCAGTCGGTGGCGTGAATGATTCAAGAGATGAGCCAGCGATTTTGGTTTGCTTCAATAATGGACACCAAACTTGGGTCGACTTGTGCACGACCAAAGTTAAGTTGCGATTGCACCCCGCCGCAGACGCGAGTCAAACTTCTGGCCCAGCAGTGCAATCGGAAATGTCACCAAGAACGAAAATGGATGACACTACGGATGTTCCCAGCAGTCCAATAGCGTTTTCATCCGAGATCAGCTCAAGTCGAAGCTCTTCTGACATCGCCGCAGCTCATCCGACGAAAACCAAGCTACCTGCGTCAAAGTCCGACCAGGCATTAGCCCAGATTCCAAGTATGGAGACATCTGAGAACCTTGAAGGCACTTTACCACAGCTAGAAACACCGTCGACTGGAGGGAGTCCGGGCCGAAGACCTTCACCTGGGAAACGGGTTCATCTTCAACGACGCGCTAGTCAATCCGCCGATGTTCCGAAGAATGACACGCTTCCGGGTGCTTCGGAGCAGCCTGTGTTGGCAGCCTCAAACCCAAGCAAGGTAGATAACCCTCTTGTGCCTGCACTAAACGTTGTACAGTCTCCACGTCTTAGCGACTCCATGCGCCCAATATCTTCAGTTGGCCCACTGCCTCCTGTCCAAGTAGGCAGCAATCCCAACTCACCCAGTAAGACCCAACTGCCTGTTGGGCCTTTGCAAGCCCCTCGTGAGCCTAACCTGGGCACCGTTGCACCCGATCACGAGCACACAGCACACTAGTACCGGCCCAGACTGCACCAGGTCACATATTTCGTTAACTCTTTTTCCAAATCCATATCTAGCCACCCGGTACAATTCCGACTCAAGACTCAGGATTTCTGCTGCTACAGTACAACCCCATTTCCTCGGCTTAGTGATGGACATCGGAGATAAGCCTCGAGGGCCACGAGTCAAGCGTAGATCTACGTGGGAAATGCACCGTGGTGTTGCTAACGATCACAGGAGAGCAAAAAAAAAAGAGAAAAAAAAAAGAGAGGAAAGGCGACAATCCTCACGTTCCCGGGAAAATACTTCTCAACATGCTCAGGACTCATGGTGTCGTGCCACAGCGATCTGCCCTATTCTGGTTGCCATTGCGTCCACACTTCCATGACAGAGAACGATCATACATCCAGAATTGCCACTGACGCGCAGTGCGGGGTTTTGGATCGGAAGGGCAACAAACCGCTATCACTATCGTATTTTTTGCCAACTGAACTGTTCGCGCTGTTAAGAATTCGGGCTACCCATTACATGTAGAGATTTACACTGGAGCGCAAGCCACTTACGCTCGGCAATGGCTTCCCAGCATTGATCTAGATGGAAGTATGCATCTCTGGTGTGCGTCGGCTCATACGGGGAAATTATAGGCTGTCCCGTATGATGGATAACCAACGGAAGTCGTACTCCCCCCTTCCAATTGACCAGGACGCCCAAGTCCTCACTTCTTGATTATCGCATTTCTCTTTACCGAACCTTCTCTTCAAGCTCAATCTCTATTCTCTACCGCTGTCCTAATAGAGACCTTTCGCAAATGAGAACCGACGATAATCGGATTTAATCCGCTTTTGCGTTTTTGAAAATCTAACCAGTCACTAATCTGAACACACCCAGAGTGCACCAGTATTTGCGCGTCAACCCGAGTTCGAAACGCAGTACACGACAAATTGTCGCGTCCGACCGCTGGGAAAGTTAGCCAAAATGGCTTCACGAAAGCTCTTCAAAATAAAACATGCATGGCTTTCTACATATTCCAATACAAACGCACACACCGGATCGGGCTACTTCGATCTCTTTTCAGTAGCCGCCTTCTTGTCTACCTTAACTTTGAGTAGGAACCGTTGGTACCATCCCGTAAGGCTTCGCTCGGAGATACCAAACAGCTTAGCCACCAAAATCGGCTGTATGTCGTAGGCCTAAGCGAGGACAATGCCACGCCATCTCAGATTAAGAGAAAAAGCCATTATTTCCAGCGCGAATACGCGTAGAAACCATGCTTTTCCCGAATGCCGTACATGTACAAGTCGTAGGTGTACGCAATATAAATTCGGAACAATTTGGTACAGTACATTGTGGTATACTTTCCCTAATGGGCCAATGGACCTCAAAACGAGTTAGGGTTTCTAGGAGAGGGGTGAAATCTAATCCGCCGAATCCAGCCAAACTGTTGTTTGAATTCTACAGATCCCGCCACTTGCCCATTCTTTCAGTTCCCCAGGGAGGTTCGTTCTGTTTAGGCCATTCTAATAAGGCTTTGTTTTGATGTTGTACGAGGTTTTGAGGCTCTGAGCACTTCAGATTTTCAGGATTTGAGTGCCCTGACATCCGTCCTTTAAGTACCAAAAATGTCAATTAATGGCCGTGTAAAAATTTGGTAGCAGTAACATCGTCCCAAGTCGGCGGCAAACGGCTGTTTGATTGGCTAACAAGGCCCGGCACCTGGTGCCTACACTAAAAACTTAAGTAAGAATTATAAAAACCGTGTTCGTTCCAAAAACATACTTTTTCAGCTCAGATAAGACAAAATATTGGAAAGTCATAATACCCCGTTTATCGGTAGACCAGAACAAGTTGCTAAGTTGCTATATTAAAAGAAGTTGCTGTTGCTGGTCTACCGATAAACGAGCTCCGTCGAAGTACCATACATGTGTACAGTATTACACTTCCATGCCCCCAGCTGCTCCAAGGTAAACGGCCTCGTCGATCGATTGTCAACGTAGGGCTTATCCTGTCGATGGGAATCCTCAGCGAAAGTGTCGATTCGGTAACATTCGCTACCCACTCGGTTCGAACTGGCATTGGCTGTGCCCACGGATCACCGGTCACCGAGTGAGCAAAGCTCCATGACTTGTGGAATGAACACCAAGGCGTTCCAACGAATAGATTTTCTATTTCGCTCTTGCTCTGATTGATCGTCCACAACCCAACAAGCTTGATATCAGTCACCGCAAGTATTGTATGTTTGTGGTGGTACCGATCAAATCTTGAAGTGCGAACAGTGAAGAGTTTCCAGCTGGGAATCCACGTTTGTGGATCGACTACTCCAAAGCCCGTTACAACCTTACCAGCGGGTGGCTGGGATAGCACGCTTGCTGGTTTAATATCATCTGCGACCCTTTCTATCAGCTACAGTACAAGTACTTGTACTTGGCCGTAGACTTCTGTTATTCAAGGACCGCCTCGACAGGACACGTTGACACGCAGCTGGGGACTCGGAAGCAGATCTGGAAGCGGATCTAATGCTCGTGATGAGGTGCTGTACAACACTGGCCAACGCGCTCCTTGTGCAGTTCGGACGGTGTTGTCTTGACCGCTGGAATGCTGTCCCTCCAGTTCATTTCCTAACCGGACGCCTCGAACGAAAGCCACAACCTCCAGCTTAAAACTCCTGGGTCTTAAGATGATGACCCCTTCCAGTATCCTCGCGCTCGCCTCCCTGACGGCTTCCGTGCATGCCCACGGCTACATCTCTCTGCCTAAGGCGACGTACGAACCCAACACCGTTTACACGAACTACAACGCGCTGACGACCGCCAGTGTGAACTCGGCCTTTGCTGGCGGCAAGTTCGACGGAAGCCCGTCCGACAACACCAAGGTGTTCAACGAACGCTGGAACGCCACGGGCTACAAGTCGCTTCGTGACATGACGGACCCCATCGCCCCGGACTACGGACACTCCATCAAGACCGCGACTCCGGTCGACGTGTCGGGCTACACCGAGATGTGGTGGCAGAACGACGAGTACAAGGAGGGGTTCATCGCGTCGCACGAGGGTCCGTGCGAGGCCTGGATCGACGACACGCGCGTCTTCCACCACGACGACTGCTCTGCTCAGTTCAAGACGTACCCGGCCAAGGTTCCGACGGACTACTCGTCGTGCAAGGGCGACTGCTTGTTCTCGTTCTACTGGCTGGCGCTCCACGAGCCGAACTGGCAGATCTACAAGCAGTGCGTGCCGATCACGAACAACGGTTCGGGTGCGACCCAGGCTTCGGGTTCGGACGAGACGACCACCACGGACGCCCCTGTGGTGACCCCGGCTGCTACGACCCCCGCACCGGTCGTTACTGAAGCGCCAGTTGCTCTGACGTCCACCACAGCGCCTGAAGCTACCACCGCCACCCCCAAGGCGACGAAGGGAGCTACCGTTCCGTCGTCCACTCCGGCCCCCGAGGCCCCCACCGACACCCTCGAGGCTACGGAGGCACCTACCACGGACGCTTCCGAGGCTGAGGAGGAACCTATCGCCGATGCTTCTGAGGCTGAGGAGGAACCTACCTCGGACGCTTCCGAGGCTACGGAGGCTCCAACGACCTCGACCCCCGCGGTGCAGGACAACTGCAAGATGTAAGGGTCTTGTTGGTGCATTTGAGCACACAACCGGCAATATTCGTGGAAAACCCTTGATAGATGTGCGTGCTGACGTTTACAGTTAACCAGAGCAACGAGCGCAGTTGCAAACAGAGCAAATAGAAACCTGTACTTACTGCCCGCCGTCACACGTCACATATTTCCCTTACAACCACCTATATACTCCTTTAAGTACGAGTGCTAAACAAGGCCTCTTCCTGTCATTTCGAGGAGCTCCGACTGTGTCGCAATGTCCACGCTGCTCCGCGGCAAGCGCGCCCTGGTGGTGGGGCTCATGAACAAGCACTCGCTGGCTGCGGGTATCACCCAGTCGCTCCTCTCTAGCGGCGCCAGCGTTGTGGTGTCGTCCAGGACGCCGTTGAGCGAGAGCCACATCAAGAGTTGCGCCTTCCAGATCCCGGAAACTCCCGACACGGCGACTCCCGCGCTGCACTTCGAACCGTGCGACGTCGAGAGCGACGAGAGCATCGAACAGTTAATGCAACGCTGCGGGGAGGTCTTCAGCGGGGAGCTGGACATTCTGGTGCACTCGGTGGCGTTTGCACCTCGCGAGGCGTTCACCAACGGATTGTTGGATACGCCGAGGGCGGCGTGGGCCCAAGCGCTGGATGTCAGCGCCTACAGTTTAGTGGCGTTGACCAGAGCGGCAAAGCCGTTGATGGTTAAGGGGGAGGGGGAGAAGAAAGATCGCAGTGTGCTGGCGTTGACGTACGCTGGATCGACCAAGGTTGGGCGAAACGAGGATGTTGGGAGGTGGGGGAGTTGATCTAATTGGTGTTGGGGTTTTGGAGTAGGTGGTGCCGAATTACAACGCAATGGGGCCGGCGAAGGCTGCGCTGGAGGCGACGGCGAGGCAGCTCGCGTACGAGCTGGGACGTGAGGGAATCCGCGTGAACTGTTTGAGTCCTGGACCCATGAACACTGTATCGGCGCGTGGAATCCCCGGCATCTCGGTAAGCTTGCGCGGGTTCCGTTTTATTGATGAACAAAAGTTTGGGATAGATTTGCTAAAGAAGAAGAATGTGCTGCCACAGAAAATGAGGAAGTACGCAGAGAACCACGCTCCGCTGCGTCGCAATAGCTCAAGTCGTGACGTTGGATCAGTAGCTGCGTTCCTGTCGAGTGATCTTGCCGCGGCCGTTACAGGACAAACCATCTATGGTGAGTTTTACTTGTCAAAATATTCAGGGATGAAGGCTTTTCTCACTTTATGATGCTTTTGTAGTTGACGGTGGACTCAGCTCGATGGCTCCATACGCGAGGGAAGAATAAAATGTAATGGTGCCGTGCAGAAGCCCAGTGCAGTATGGAAAAACGGCACACGCAAGACAAGGCAGGCTGTAGGTTTACGTGAATTACCTACGCCTGATTGGCTCGTGATGAAGTAAGTAACATTTCTGCTCGTAAATGGTGAGGAATGGTGGCGATATGGCTAGCCAACAGAATCGGTATTCGTACCGCGCTGGGTCTTCCATCTTGCATGGAGTTATATTCTGTGTCCAGTGTCTAAGTGGCGCTGGGACGATCAGGTGCCGGTGTTGCTGCTGTGCTGGGAGTGCTGGTATCAATCGATAGTTCCAAGGCTCCGGATAGTTGAGCTGAACCTCGTAGGTGAACTGTGAGGGACGCAGACAGCTCATCTACATTGGTGAAGGCCCAGCTCCACGTTACGCGCGAATGTAGGTATTCAGCTGGAGCTGTAGTCTCTTCCGAGTCGCTGCTACTTCCAGAGGCTCGTTGGATTTCCATGACGTGTTCTAGAGCGAAGAAAGCATTCATTCGCAAATCAGCCGTGTTATACGTGCACGAAAGTCGTGCTTGAAGGTATCACGTACTGAATGCTCGCCAGTGAACGCCTGTGAGAGCCAAGGCGTAAAAGCGAAGCGCACAGGAGTCACTGCATCGTGAATAGTCAACTGCGCAAGATGCTGGACTCGTTGGAAATGCAACAGCGCAGTTGCTCGCCTCAAAGACGATAGCTTCATCGATCCACAACTCGCATGGACCCTACAAAATCGAAACAGCTTGTAAGCCCACGTTGCGACTCAACCAGCTAAGGGAATCCCAAGCTTACATGCTCGAATCCTCCTTCAGCTGCAGCTTCGTCGTTCCAGAAAATCTCCTGCGACTCTGATCCCACAACTACGGGCTCCGAGGCGGCACTTCCACTGCTACAATCGCTCGAAGGCGAGTTGACAGTCTCGACGAACTGGCGTAGAGACGCAAACCCCGTCGACTGGAACGCCATCGTGAAAGTGTCGACGTTGTTGCAAGCATCGCGAGTCCAGTTCAGATCCGCGAAGGCCGCGTCCACACACGGTCCGGTCGTAGTTGGGCAAACAGGTATTGACACCTGGCGGTCTCGGCCTGTTGGCTCAGCAGGGAATGAGAATACGGCAGCACCGCTCACCTCTAGCCTCGGGATGAAGATCCAAGCCGCGAAGCAGTACAGCAGTAGTATTATCATCTTTTTCACTCGAAAGAGGAAACCAAGTACTGTGCTAACTTCTTATTTCTACCATGCACCGGCACATTACATCTTCGGCTACGGTAAATGTGGGTCTCACTGTGAGGCTCTCACATCCTCAAATCTTGAGTGCTCGAACAGTGAAACAATTGCCAGCTGGACATCGAGATCCACGATCAGAGTGGCGAGAGCACGCAGGGATCGTTAACCCTTTTCATGTACTGTATTAATAACAAGATGACAGTGGAGAGTAGAGTTGTTATTTAGTCGGTTAAATACTTAAAAAGCGTTTCCCGCAGTTAAATGCAGATGTTTAGCGATTAAATACTAATTAAATACGACAGACCTGATCGCAAATACCGCAATCATTTCAGCACACACTATTCATATTTACATATCTAATCTAATAGTATAATGAAGATGTTTGAGTAGTTGGTACACCCAGCTTGTGAGTTATAAACTTGCACGTGTTTAAGTTGCCTCATGGGCCTGGGAAGCAGCATCACCCCACCAAAATAGCGGTGTATAGCTTCAGAATGTACTCGACAGTGAAAGAATAATTACTAAAATGTACGTTCAGACGTCAAATACTTAACGGTATTTAACTTTGATTCGTTAAATACATACTTAAATCCTATTTAAGTATAAAATTAAATAACAACTCTAGTGGAGAGTCTCCACTAAGGACAGCTGTAGTCCTCATTACCGTCTGGTGGCACTGCATTGGCCCTTTACGGCGTATGGATAGTCACTGCTTGTGTTTCACTAGGTTATCCCGTAATCTGCTAAGATGTACCAATTTGGTACATGTTTACTACCAAATGCTGACCCGGCAGCTGCGAAGTCGGAACCAGCTCACTTGTAAGCTGATCGGCTTTCGTGCTGTTTGAGTCAAACTGAGCGACATTCCAGGGTGTTCACCGCTCAAAGTTTGAGCGGTGCAGACCACCCTGGAATGCCGCTCAGTTTTTAATCTCTCCCCTCGGTCTGAAGTTGAGAGTTACCCCATTGCAGTTTGAAGATGAAGACCCCTTCCAGTATCCTCGCCCTTGCGTCATTGACAGCGTGCGTCCAAGGCCACGGCTACATCTCCAAACCGAAGGCCACGTACGAACCCAACACCATCTACACGAACTACAATGCATTGACGACTGCCAGTATCAACAAGGGCTTCGACGGTGGACACTACAACTGGAGTCCGACGCAGAATGCCCAGGCGTTCAACGACCACTGGAACGCCACGGGCTACAAGTCGCTTCGTGACATGACGGACCCCATCGCCCCGGACTACGGACACTCCATCAAGACCGCGACTCCGGTCGACGTGTCGGGCTACACCGAGATGTGGTGGCAGAACGACGAGTACAAGGAGGGGTTCATCGCGTCGCACGAGGGTCCGTGCGAGGCCTGGATCGACGACACGCGCGTCTTCCACCACGACGACTGCTCTGCTCAGTTCAAGACGTACCCGGCCAAGATTCCGACGGACTACTCGTCGTGCAAGGGCGACTGCCTGTTCTCGTTCTACTGGCTGGCGCTCCACGAGCCGAACTGGCAGATCTACAAGCAGTGCGTGCCGATCACGAACAACGGTTCGGGTGGGTCAACCACGTCCCAAGCTTCGGGCTCAGCTGGGTCGACCACGACGCAGTCTTCTGGTGCGGGTGGAACTCCTGCTTCCGCGGACACTGAAAACGGCTCCGCAGAGCAAACACAGATGACTGCCCCCGCGGACACCAGCGCGTCGTCTGAGACACAATCTCAAGCGTCTACTGGAAGTGAAGCCTCGCAAACAGAGACCACCGAGGCACCTTCCACTACTTCTGACACCCCGGCCCCGGAGGTCGCTACCCCTGAGGCCGCTACCGACGCACCCGAAGCTACGACTGCGGCTCCGGAGGTTACACCAGCAACTCCGACAGCGACAGAAGCTGCCACCAGCTCCGGCAAGTGTAGTGTGCGTCGTCGTCATTAAGCTACGTACGTGTTGCCCCCTCCTCCTGGAGACCATGACGCGTGGAGAACCCCGATCGATGTTGTGCGTTTTGCTGTCGATTATAACGAGAACAACGTCATTATAATATACTACCTCTGGATGGAAATGATGAATAGTATGCATTATGACAATGTATAGGTCTGAGCCATTTGCTATTACAATGCAAACACGACTTTCTATCGAGTTATACAGAGCTTCCTGCTTCTCAGCAATTATCGGCCGCGCCTTATTCTTCCTGCAGGAATACTGCTTGATCTGATTTTGCCACTCACCGACCACGACCCCTGCGGAGATGCTGGCGCAATATTGCACCCAGATCTAGCCAATTGCGGCCAGGGTCCGCTGAAAAGCGCGACTTCCGCTAACCTGCTCTTGGCGGCAGTTCACCGTCCACACTGCATTCGATGAGCTCGTTAATAATGCAACGGCGACGGAGATCGATGGGGTTGGTCATGATGGTGACGCGGGGGGCTGGGGAGTCTTGTTGGGGCCTGAGCGGTAGGTAGTTAACTGAAAGTGAGGAGGCGTCTTACTGTGAGACTCGTATATCCGGAAAGAGGCGTCTTTCGAAGCCAAACAAAGCGCTGATGCTGCACGTTGACGCCACCTTCAAACTCAATCAGGTTGGCTATCCCGTTGTCGTCATAGGCGTGTCCGATCGTGCGCGTGTCTACCATCTGGTAGCACTATTTGTTTCGTCGCAGCGCACAGAGGCACACTACACGGAGATGTTTGCTGCGCTGTACCGAATTCACTTTCAAGTTCTTGGGAGAGTTTGGGTTGCTGGAAAGGTCATGGGCGATGCCGATGACGCTCAATTCAACGGTGTCCAACAAGGTCTTGGTGGTGGTGCTGATGCGAAGTATTTGATGTGCTTTTATCACGTGGTTGCTAAAGTGTTCGAGAAAACCCGGGGGCTGCTTTCTTCACATGCCAGGCGCGTGATGACTGGGGTGTACGACATGCATTTCTCGCTGAGCGAGGACGTGTTCCTCAAAACCAAAAAGCGGGTGCTGGCCGAATGGGCTGATGTGCCTCAGCCCGCCGTGTTCTCTGCATACTTTCACAAGCAATGGCTTACGGGGCGCTTCACGCGTTGGCAGATTTATCACACACCGCAAGGCGGGGCAACAATGAACAGCCCAGTGGAACAATTTAACAAAACGCTCAAGCGTCAGTACACTCTGCATAGCAGAATCAAGATGGGTGCCCTGCTACGGCAGCTCCTTACCTGCTGCACAGCTGAAAGCTTGACTGGCAAAAGCTTTGCCACCGAACCAGCAATTCCCAAGTCCACCGTCAGGCGCGCGAAGGATTTGGTGGCCGCCACCTTGCTATACGAGTACGCACACGGCCGCGAGAGTGTCGCGTTCCTGCTTGACGACGACGACTTCGACAACTCCGCCGATGTCGTCCGCGTCGTATCGAAATCGTGCCCTCTTATCTTCGACCCTGAAGTTGGTCGAACACACGAAGCACTCATGGTCACGGCACAGCAGAGCCTCCACTTGGCACGAATGGAAGTGCATGGAATGTCGAGCACGGGTTGGTCTGTCAATGCGTCGACACGATCGTGTGGCTGTCTCTTTTTCCAGAAGTATCGTGCCTGCATTCACTTGTGTTAAGAGGTGGCCTGCTGGAGAGAAGGAGAAGAGGACTTGAGTAGAACGGAGTAAATCGAGTTGTGGTTGAGCATTTAAAGTGTCGGCCCCAAGGTAGAGGGCGATAGCCACCGCACAAGTAGATGGGTACATTTGATGTAAAGCACACATGACTGACTATTGTCATATCAGTCATTTAGAGAGGTTAGGGTGGACTACACAACTGATAGCTTACGGGTGACGCCACTACGTCACACCAAACCCTGATTGAGTGCCAAACGGCTCTATATTTGACAGCCTCTCTGAGCCATGGGCACGCGGAATTTGAGATTGTGTATGTTGTGGTTTCTGTGCTCTAATCACATGGCATACCTGAAACGGGTGTCGCTTCGTGTGCAATGTCGGTCAATCCCATCATGGGATTTGACATGGGATTTGACATGGGATTTGACATGGGATTCGTGTAACGGATTTGGTTTTCTTAATGAGATATGCAATTGCTAGTGGCTGTTGCTCTTGGTAGGTGTATGTGAGCATTTTGAGAGTCGAAGAGGTATGTCATTTCCAGACATTCCAAGTCCTCAAGGTAAGCTTCGCATCGTTCTACCATTCTGCCGCGTTGGGTACGGGCTTCGAGGCTGTCCGTGGGTGTGAGCGCTCACTTTATCTTACCTGAGGTACGAGGCTGCTGGTGACATGCACGTCGGTCGAACGGTAGCTGGTTTGCCTACCGAGAGCTACCAATTTTCAACTTTAGCGCCACACTTCGAAGTACGCGGCGACTGCGTTGAAACTGGCCTGAAGCTGATGTTTCCGGCTTTGCCGAAACGACTCGAGTATGTTGCGGAGTATTGCTTGGCTTCACTAGTTCATCACTCGGCATTTCTGAAGGCTACACTATCGCCGAAACACCACGTCTTCGAGACTCCGATTTTCCAGGATGAGCTTGTGCTATCAAATCTATCTGCACGAGTTAGAACAGGAGATGGCTGTGCGAAATCACGCATTCGCCCAACTGGGTTTCCTCCTCATGTATCGATACTCTGCGAGATGAAGTGGCTCAAGGATGCATTAGTTGAATCGCTGACTAAAATCGAGGCAACCCGAGTCGACACGGTCCGTGATATCATATCCGAGCTTGGAAAGAGAGCGATTGGTGCGGGCACTGTCACGTATGACGGTCTTCATGCTGCAATCAGAACGTGCCTCCAGGACGCTGGTGTGGACGATCTCGTACGCCAGCTGACAAATCCTCAATCACAGAACGCACAGGACACCGAAGCTACAGTAGAAGTCAGTGAGCAGCAACCGTGTTACTTCTGGGGTGGTAAATTTCGCCGTGTTCCTGCTGATTTTATCATCCCGGACTGCTCCGCTCGTCATATATGGGTGCTTTGGATGTGCGGAAACAAGGCTAAGCAGGTGCCACCGCTTCGCATACTCGATGGCCGCGACATGCCTAGTAGGAAAATGCAAAAGCGTCTTAGTCAGACGCTATCTCATGCTCAAGATCGAGAACGATGCTGCATCTAAAAACCTACTCCAAGCCTCCCCGACCATTGAAGACGCAATGCAAGTATTTGCTGACTGCGCTAGCAGCATCACTGTCGACGAGACAACCGAGCACTCGCGGAAACAACGCCGCGGCCAGCTTGGGTGGGCAACTGTAGGCAAGCTGGTGAGGAAGAAAGCCAAAAAAACAGCTAGTTAGTAAGGCTAGTCAAAGACGATAACATCGATAGCAATACACTCACACGTGTGTCTCCTGACTGTACACGAGGTGGTAATCATGTGCGCAACGCACCTCTGCAGCTAGGGACACTCACATCACTATCCCAGATTGTCACCTTCTCGCCTTTGCCATGCTGGCTTCACAGAACATCATAAGTTAGTTCCAGTAAAGCATAATTCGCTTTCCAGTCCCTTAGTGGCGTACCCGCGTGGCTGCCGTGTGGCGAGAGATGTTCTTCAGGTCCATAGAGGCCTTGCTCTAGTTCACGTTGACCTTGCTGGATCTGAGGGTGCACGGAACGATCTTGGCCGCGACTCACAGCTCCGTTTGGTTGCCTGTGTTCCTCCGTCCTCGCACGTTCGGTTGTCCAGCTCCTCATCTGGCTTTTCCCAAAATGGCACCAACCTCTCATACATCATACAGAAATCATCTGTCTGACGATTGTCTAACGATTTCCGTCTAAGAATCATCGTGCTGTCGCAATGCTCAAATCACGTTTAATGCAGTAAACCAATTGCTGCAAATCATTTATGCAACTATACAGTGTCACGATAGACCATAATCACGTATTCGGGCGGCTGTTTTCACCGGGCTTTGTACGCATATTAAGTTTTTAAATATCTGACAAGTTGCAGTTATTAAAAGAAAGAGCTCAAATGACGTCGAAGTTGGTGCTCGGAGACGCCCGTACGAACTTCATGACTGCATCCACAGCGTTTGCATGATAGTTTAAGCACTACAAAAGTAGTTTTCGCGTCCCGATGCCCTTGAATAGCCCTTCCTCCTTCTACGTTTTAAAAAAAATGAAAGTGTTCACTATCACCCTCTTCTTTCCGGGAGTATACTCATGTCTTGAATCCATCTTTTTGCGAACTGGCCTAGTCTATGACTGTTCAATTGAGGCTAACTGTGCACTAGAACGTCTAAGGTAACTATAGAGCCCCTAAACGGCGGAAACGGTGAGGCATTCCAAACGCAAAGTCGGTTTGTATGGGAGGTTACAATTCCTGGCACACTGTTCAATGTCGGGTACAATAAACCCCCACGTTCACGGAGCCGACTAACCCTCTCCTGCATGGTCTTTGTGTGATTGCGAAGCATTGCAGGATTGGAGTCGATAGTTGCAGGTTCAGAGTATTGCTAGTTTAGGGATGAGTTGCAACTTTGGAGTGTTGTCATATCGGGGCACAGGTTGCCCATTCAAACCATCGTTGGTGGCACACACTGCGTCTCTTGTATTGGTGCCCATGTGCTTCGTCGACTTTACCTTCGGGTATTTTTCGTATTTTGTCAAATTCCACGATGTTTAGACACAGCGCTGCCGCTGCAACGGTGTAAAGGTGCCGCACTTCTTTACCTTTTGGCTGATCCAGCCGCTGGATCTGCAACGTCGGCTGAATTCCAGCACGGATAGCATCAGGTGCTGAGGATTTTCCATAATTCAGTTAAAATCACTGAGATTTGTCAAAATGATTTGACACCAGGGAAGCACTACTTCTTCGAATAGTACTACTATTTCCAGTTCGTGCAAAGTATTATCAGCTGAGGCAGCTCAAGGACCAAATAATGTCACACACTGTCCCAATTTGAAATTTTACCTATTTTTCAAATACCTTTTGTATTTACTAATGCTTTTTTAATTTAAATAATAGCTTTAGTATATTTAATATTTTTTTAATTATAAGTTTTTAAATTATTTACAAGCTTTACCTTATTTTGATAGATTATGTATCAATGATGTGTCAAGAACATGCCTATGTTTTAGCTATACCTCCACCGATTTTTTTATTCATTTTAGCAGCTCTTTCTACAATGCCTTTATTTTGTATTGCATTATTATTTATGTATTAGCAAACATGTCTATTCCAGGTTCAAGTAGTTTTGCTGGTGAAATTCTAATTTTAACTGTAATGTAAATGTACAGCACCACGATTTGAATAGCGTTGTGAACGTTGCTCAACCTATGAAGATGAAGGGGCAAGCTGGCACTGGAGCTCAGAGGTTGCGTTTTGTTATAGAACCTTAACCGGACTGTGTTTTGCACTGCATCCTGCTTGCACAGCTATCTGAGAGTGTAAACTGTTAACGTGTTACCTGCCTGTTCTGTCTAGGTGATCATGAGCCTGCTGATTACTCCACAAATGTTGTAGTCCATGTACAGCAGGCAATACGCTGAAGGCGCATCATTTTAATGGTGCGTCTTAAAAGAATGCTCACGCCCTGAACAAACCAAACCAAACCAAACCAGGCCCCGTTCAAACCAAACCAAAATTGCAGTTCAAACCAGGTTTGAATCCGTTACATGGTTTGAACCCGTTTCAGTTGTAACTCCAAACCAAGTAGGTGGTTTTTTCAGACTTCGGCGCTGGTTTGAACCCGGGGCGACACGTAATACAAGTTGTATCGGGCCAGAATTACGACAGTCGTTTCAAGGATCAAGTAACTCCAAACTTCTATCCCCGAAATACTCCAAACCTCTCACCGTGGTTTGGATGCTGAACGCATCTGAACGCAAACCAATATCTTACGTAATTTTGGTTCGAAAGCCCGCGTAGTTTACGAGCAAAACCAATTTCTTGAGCGTTTCGTGGTTTGGTTTGTTTAGGGTGTGAGAATGCTAGTGGAAGTGGTGACCTTATCATTACGACGAAGCATGGCTGACAGCACGTCAGTGACGCGTGACTCGTATGTATCCCCCAAGCACCGATGAAGAATTCTAAAGGGTATTGTATCGGTCGGAATATCTACCCCAGCTCCCTGCTCTCTTGTCATCTAGCCCCGGTGTAAAATAGTCTAAGCCATCACGGTAGATGCATAGGTCGTACGCAGTCATCAGTACCAACAGTCCAGCAGACATGAGAGTTGTTTGACTTGCCAGCAGAGGTCGTGTAAGTATTAATATCTGGATAATAGTGATTCATTTCAAAGTACTACAGACGTCCCGCCTAATCCGGAATTGCGACCAGCCATTTACCTTTCAGATATACACCATTTCCCGGCCAAGATGCATTTTTTCCCAGCAAGCTGAAAATAGTCCAATTTAGTCTGTACATGAACTGTCCATTTGAGTACTCGTTCCGCGATGTGCAAAGTATCGTTCCGTTCAAGTTGCAATCTTCTCGAATTTGCTAGAAGCTCGACCGAATCCCAGCTTGTAGGCGGCTTCAGCCCAGTTCCCTCACATTTGCAGTCATGCCGACACAGCCAAACCCTGAGAAAGCCGCTTATCGCTTCGAGCGCGAGCAGGCTAAGGCCCGCGTTGTTCGAGCCTATAAGGGGGGGGCGCAACTGGCAGGAAGTAGTAAGGAGCAACGACGTCCACTACAGCACAGCTCGTCGGGCTTAAGTCCCAAGCCGAGCCTCTCAAGAGACTCGCTTTAGAAATCGCGGGACGCTTTCGTGGGTCAAAATGCAAATCATGCAAACGTCTGGTTTTGAAAAATGTGCATAGAAATTAGTTTCCCCTATTTTTGTATTTGTGCATCTTGCTTGGGAAAAAAATGCACGGAATGGTGTACAGTTCCATAGTGCAACGGCGATTTGCTGCCCGCCACACAATTCACTGAGTTATTGCGGAAAAGTGCCGTCTTGCGGGAAACAGACATGCATTCACGAATTGCTAGAATTGAGTAACCCAGTACAATCGGCATCTATATGATTCCTGTGCGATCCTTGCAACCTCGCAGTCTTTATTGGTCCCAACTTTCCGGATTAGGCGGGGACGTCTGTATACGATATGCGTTTATACTTGGATATTGAGGGCTACTACGCTTTGTTTTGTTATCACAATCATTTTGACAAATCTCAGTGCATCGCCTCGGCAAAGGACCAGGATGGTGACTGAGACGAGAGTGACTATTACCACAGTCTGGAATTTACCTAGGGAATGTATGCCGTCTTTTTGCTTCGCCACAATCTTGGAGGAGCTGAAGCCCAGCTTTCTCGGCAAGCCGAAGCAACGCTTGTGGTTTAAAATCCGTGTGCGGAGCACGTGGCTTAAGCCCACGTCCAACCGTGGGCTCACCTTGCTCGTGCTTATAGTGTTAAGCACGGCAGGGAAGAGTTTGAGGGGCTTAGCTGGGAACAGTGTTGAGGGCTATGACATCGGATACAAATCTTTGCTGCAGATTGTGTCAATATTGTTTGCCATCGTGGTGTCGAACAAGCTGTTACGTTTCAGGTGTGCAGGCGAGTTCTTGTCCAGACGCGCGTGATTGAAGAGTGCCAAGCTTGGCCGAAGACAGTCTCGACGGTGTCTCTACATATTCAGACGGGGCCTCCTGTTGTTGCTCGAACAGTAAAAACACTGCAAGCAAAAAGTGTTGTACAGTAAAGATTAACCAGGCTAACGACAGGGTTAATTTTTGCGTAGGATGGTGTACCGCAAGAGCAGATCGCGAAATTGGCATCCGTAAAGTGCACAAGGAGGTCCCGCCTGAACACCGTCGAGACTGTCTTCGGTCAAGCTTGGCACTCTTCAATCACGCGCGTCTGGACAAGAACTCGCCTGCACACCGGAACGAATACAGCAACATGAAGTCCTTTGCTCCGTCGAGTGCCATCACGCTCGCCGCGTTGGTGGGCTGTGTGAACGCGCACGGGTACATTTCGAAGCCCAAAGCGTCATACAAGCCCAACACAATCTACACGACCTACAACGGTCTCACCGGCCCCAGTGTGAACAAGGGCTTCAACGGCGGAATTTACAACCACGAGCCGGAGAACAACGCCAAGCAGTTCACGGCGCACTGGAAGGCCACGGGATACAAGTCGCTTCGCGATATGGTTGACCCTATCTCTCCTGGTTGCGGTAACTCGCTGGATACAGCGAACCCGATCGATGTGAGCGGCTACAAGGAGATGTGGTGGCAGAACGACGAGTACAAGGAAGGCTTCCTTGCCTCGCACCACGTACGTAGATGACTTGTAGATAATTTTCGTCGAGGACCAGACTAAACTCAACTTGGGCGTGTTTGTACAGGGTCCCTGCGAAGGCTGGATTGACGACACGATGGTCTTCCACTACGACGACTGCGTTGCTAAGTTCCCGTCGTACCCGGCTAAAATCCCCACGGACTACTCGTCGTGCAAGGGTGGCAAGTGCTTGTTCACCTTCTACTGGCTGGCGCTTCACTCGCCTCAATGGCAGATCTACAGTACGTTCAATCGTTGCGCGTGTGTTGCTCTTCTTGTTGGCTACGAAGGTTGACGTGGAGTCTATTTTTTTTAGAGCAATGCGTGCCCATTTCAAACGGCGGCTCGGGCGAGGTGGGGGGTGAGGCTTCCAGCTCCGCGCAAACGCCTGAAGCGACCACGGCGGCGCCGCCGACCGCGGATTTCACGCAGGTTGACGCAACGACAGCTCCAGCAGTCACCCCTGCCGCTGTCACCAGTACGGATGCGTCGAACTCTGCGACTGATTCGTGCAAGCGTCGCATGAGGAGCTGAATCTAAGTGGACGTGGACCTGTCAGTCAAGTTCAACCGTACGAAGCTGAAGATGAATATCTGTTGATGTGGAACGGTGTGAGCGAAGTGCTAGGTCTTAAGCTGGGAATGCCAGAATATCTGTTGTGTTAGTGGGTTGCCTCGGTAACGAATGAAAAGCATTTTTCAAAGTGCCTAGCAGAGCATAGTGTTGGGCAGTGACGTTTTTAGCTGATGGGGTTCGTCGGAGAATGGATCATTTACAGTTGTACTTGAATTTTGCGTTTCTTTTGGTCCGTCCCGAAGTTCATGGGAATGTTTTTCCCATGAACTTCGAACCCGACGGGGTTGACCCGTCCGACAAACTTGCGCGCAGCGCGGTATTCGCGCATGCATTGTGCTTTACGCTGTCGTTTTCTTTCGACAACATATCGCAGGGCTAGGAAGTCAATTTGGTACGTCGTTCCTAGGCCATCGTCGTCAGGAAAGAGCAGTTGCAGGAGTAGCGCATTATCTAGCGCCGATGGAATTCAAAGAGTAGCATCGTTTCCGTATCCCTTTGATGACACAAGCGCTTTCGCTCCGATGCATCCTTCCCGAAGAACGCCATTCCGGAAAAGAAGTTTGTCTACAAACGTGGTCGCTGGCACTTATCTCATGGTGGTGCTATCGGACTTGTACATGTTTGCTGGGATCTACGCTGTCGGGCGTTGCCTGCTCAGCAAAGATAGAGACTTCGGTGACGAGATAATCGACGACAAGGACCCGGTTAATTTTACCGAAGAGGGCTTCGTGATGGTGCTGTTCGCTCTCGTCGCAGCCGACAGACTCTGATCAGTAGCCGCGCGAATCGAGATACGTCTTCTTAGCAGAACTAACTCATGAACAGGGAAGCGATGACTGAGACTTTGGGGGAAAGTGTTCACTTGTCACTATTGTTTGCCTTTTACTTATTGTGGCTTTCAACGATTTTGCCCTCCGATTCGACGCCCTATCTCGTGGTCCGATTTATTTAAAACGGATAACAGCTTGGTCCAAAATCCGATATATCGGAACCGATTTGCAAAACTGGTCAGATTTAGGGAGTAGGGCTGAGGTAAGTTAGCTATATCTGGCCAGATTTGTTGATGGCGCTCCGAGCTATGCAACAGGCATCCGTAATGCCGCTTTTCGCTGGCAAAAGGGACCGCATGAAATATACCCCCGAGGACCTCAGTGGAGTATCATGGCAATGTCCTAGCTACTACGTAGTCAACACGATAGAGGATTACTTAGTAATTGAAAGAGCGAAAGCACTTTGGGTCAGCACGAGTTGTGGGCTTGTCCTTGCTTGCGGCGAGAAGAAGAAGTCCGAGACGATAAATACGAGAAGCTTGTTGTGAGGAAGGAGGCGAATTGAAAAGTGTGATTGAGAAGCACCCGTGTAAACCTGAGGGAAAGCTACTTGAAAACCCTCTACGACAACAGCAGACTACTACGGCTCGCACAGAGTGCGAACGGGGGCAGTAGGACTCGTCCCACTAGCGACACTTGCTCGTTCGTCTTACCCCGCAGGGTCTCGACCAGAACATCCCCCATAGTCTACGTCGAAACTCACCGATGTCTTCATTCCTATAACTTCGAACTAGATCAAGCGTTGTGCCACTTCGGCACTTCAATACGTGTGACACTGATGTCGTCGCCAACGGCAACTCCATCCGTGCTTGGCCACAGGCAAGACTCAGCTGCCGTACGCCATCCTCGTAAATTGCACCATAATATGCAGCACCAAGTTAATATGTAGGTTCCAATGGCTACTACGCTCAGCTTGGCTGTAGAAAGGATAATTACGGTCACCTCCGAATGCCGTCTGAGATGGCCTTGAGCTCTTATTTCCGGTCGGATTTAGTTAAATCGGACCCTTCTACCCTATCGTTTTTGCCAAAAAGGATGAAAGCCAGTGACGTTTATGGAACCATCTTTTTCAGATTTTGACGAATCAAACTGATAAGAATATCAGATACCATTTTTTACGGTTAGATACGATCAGATATTATCAGTTTGCTACATGTATCAAGAACGAGGATAGTGAGAGAGTTTCGACATGACCACTGGAGACATGTCCATCGAAGGGCGTGGCGGCGAGATCGCGGGGGTTATCTCAGCGAGTTCATCCGATGAAGGTGTACGTCTCGCCGGCTTCAAGCGCTGGCGTTGAACGTCAGCACAAAATAGCAAAGCGGGTTCACACGCTTACCAGAAATCGTCTTGGACCTGGAAAGGTTGAAGCGCAAACTGCCATTGCACACAATGTAGCTGTCGCACAGTTTGAGCTAGATGCAGATCGCCAGCAGTTTGAGAAGTTCATGGTTTGCACCGCTACTGGCGGAGAACTTCCCCTGAGCGGCATGGACGACACTTTGTCCAGGCAAAGCCATCGAGCTGACAGAGGCGGAGCTTGCCATCTGGCAGACGCGATATCCCTGCTGCCAACACCTTGGCATCTTGCGGACGAGCTGCTGCTCCCTAGCAGTGGCGAGTAAGCACCTCTTTTATAGCGTTCGTAGGTAGTGATTGCATTCGTAGTGTTTCATGAACTTCAACTTGGTGTAATTTCCAATCGTTAGAAACAATTTTTGCCATTTGAATCTGATAAAAATCGTTCTATTCGATTGGATTTGACTCCTGAAACAAACTGGCAGATCCCTAGTGACGTTACGCATTTAAAAAAAGGACACAACACTAGATTTCCTAGTGGCTCAAGTGTCGTCGTTTACGTCTGCAACCGTTGCTGCAGTGCAACGTGTGCTTGAAATGAAGACAGCGTTTGTCGGCACCTCATCCGTCGCTGAAGTGATTGCATGGGCAGCACCTGGCGCTGCGTCAGTGACTACCAGGGCCTCAGTTGAAGTCGTCGGTGGTGTGACTGTCCCCATCCCTATGGCGCTCTCAATGCGTGCTCCATTCGCAATGGGGGCACACTGCTTGTATACCTGCCAATTTGCTTCGTGCATTGCCAACCAGTATAGGATGGGCGTGCAGTCGCCGCTGCAGGACGAATAGTCGATTGGGATCTCTGCAGGATAGCCTGTGTAGCCACTGCGGCAATCGTCGGAGTGGAAGACGCGTGTCTTGACTCCGTTACTGCTATCGATCCAGGCTTCACGGGCCGTGGTGCGAGTCGATGAATCCCTTCTGCTCTTAGTCGTTCTGCCACTTCATTGACGCCATAGAGCTCACGTCCACGGCAGTGCCAGTCGTAATGGTGTTGCCGCAGGTAGGTGCAGCAGTGTCAAGCAGATCTCTAAACTTGGAGTTCGGGAACGCGCTCGTGAAGGTGGCTGAATTTGCCTCAGGATTATCGTTTCACTTGAGTCCTGCGAGCGCTGGATCGGAGCTCTCGGCGAGAATTCCGTTGTAGCTTGTGACAATAGAGCCCCCTTGGAATGCAGCAGCAGGTTGCGATAGGTATCCATGAGCGTTCACTTTGTGAATAGCGATAGCGGTTGACACAAAGCGGGTGAACTTCATGGTCCTAGTGGAAGAATGGCTTTAAGGCAGAGGGAATGGAGTCATTCTTGCCCCTACGCAGTTCCTTCTTGGTAGCGACGACTCTCTCCTGCACTGGTCGATACGTTGCGACTCGAAACAGCTACACGCCAGGATGAAAGCTGAGCCCCGAAGCTTGATATAGCAGATAGATTGATATCGCTTGGAGTATCAGCATCTGCGCTGCAGGAAACTAGATCGTTGGTGAACATTATGAAACGCTGGGCGGAACCTGGAATGTTTCATTGGAGCCATACCATCCCGTCATCCGGACCAGACTCGGGCAGTTCGACCGGGCCTACTTACCCTCGGAATGCAACCGTCTACGAATTCCGCGGGGCCGCCGCAGTAGCATAAGCGTGGTGTATACTCTGGTTATCACGGAGGCCGATGCGTCGAGGCCATCAATGTTGTTGTTCTAAGGACTGCTACGTAGCCCTTCCTTTTCGGACGACGAAGTGTAGTTCTTCGTATGCATCGAGCTCGCTACCACCCTCCTTCGCAAGCGCCACCCGACTTGCTGTTCGTTTGTGGTGGCCCTCAAATCGCCCACCCACAGTCCAGAGCGGCACTGTCGTGGCAAGCACGAAATAGATCCGACAGCGCGTCTGGGGAGGTGACACCGGCATATGGCGCTGGTTTGATGGTTTCAAGCTGGTTGGGCGTCGGTGCATTTTCCCCTCATCTTGGGCTTCGATCAAGCGGAACTTCGGCTGGTGGATCACCTCGCCTGATAAACGCACGTGCCCCCACGGCACCACAGGCACACGCAGCGCGCAGTGCCGCCGAGATGTGCAAGAATCGCTAACCTGTCAAGACATCTACGTTAGTTTCCGCTGTTCAAACGTGAAAGTCGGGTCAAGCTTTTTAGTCGTCGCCGGCAGCTGTTTCTGCAGCACCGAAACTCGTATGAACACGCAACCACCTACAATGCCGTCGTAGGGCTGTCCGTGAAAGTGTTAATCTGACCCAGATGGCCGCCGTCGTAGGCCCCACCTGTTGCAGTCGATCGCGAAGAGTAGCAAGGGCGCAAGACCATCAGCACGAGCCAAGGACACTGAGAGGCATCGCCCAGCCGCCAGATAGCTGCTCATTCCGGCATTTGCCCCGTGAGCAGCAAGCCGACCCCTCCCCCGCAGCCAACGATGAAGCTCCTTGTCGCCACCTCCGCCGTCGCTCTCCTGGCCAGCCAGGCCCGCGCCCACGGCTACCTCTCGCAGCCCGCCGCGTACTTCCCCAATGGCATCGACACGTCGTACAACGGCCTCCTGACCGAGTCGTGCGACGCAGCGTTCGCCGGCCTCAAGTGGAACGACAGCCCCGAGGCCAACACCGCCATGTTCACCAAGTCGTTCCCCAACTCGCAGTTCAAAACGCTCAAGGCGCTGATGGACACTGTCGCCTCGGACTGCGGCAAGACGTCCCTCACGGGCAAGGCGGCGGTCGACGTGAGCTCGCTGAGCTCCATGACGTGGCAGAACGACCAGGAGCAGAAGGGATTCATCGACTCGCACCATGGCCCGTGCGAGGGCTGGATCGGCGACACGCGCGTCTTCCACTCCGACGACTGCCGCGCCGACTACACGGGCTACCCGGCCGAGATCCCCGTCGACTTTTCGTCTTGCACCGGGGACTGCACCTTCACCTTCTACTGGCTGGCACTGCACGAGCCCAACTGGCAGGTTTACAAGCAGTGCGCGGCGATCACGAACGACAGCGGCGGCGGCGGCACTCAGACTGAGGCCACGACGGAGGCCCCAGCAGCTACCACGACCCCAACGGTCACGACCGAAGCTCCTGCTACCACCACTACGACCCCGACCACGGATGCCTCCGCCTCTACTGATGCTCTGGTGGCGACGGACGCCCCCGCCAGCGATGGCGAGTACACCTCGGCTCCGACGACCACAGCCCCTGCAGCGGGTACAGTTGCTCCTGCGGATGTGACGGCGGCTCCCAGCACGGATGCTCCGGCCGCGACCTCCGCCGCTAGCTGCAAGCGTCGCCGCCGCCGGATGACCGCCAATCTGCGATCGGAGAACTAACTGTGCCGTTCAGAGTAGCGTCGATGTGAGTAAGTGTCTTCCTAGAGAAAGCGTTGCGTGTAACCAAATAATCTTGTGCAGTGCACACACCTTTGCAGTCTTGGTCTTGCAATGCAGCGTGCGGAGCTGTCCTTGATGCTGTAGGATCTCAGATTCTGAGATCCTAGTTCATTGCGATGGTGCAAAGCTCGAGAGAGCAGAGAGCTGGTTATAACCAACAGCTTTGGAATCGAAGTGGCTGAGTTGGAGGAGATGCCGTGGCCTAGTACTTAAGTAGTAACTTGGCAATCGCGGTTGCCTCCCTACGAAGAAGGTGGTGTGGTTCCGCGCTGGGGTTTAGCTAAGGCTGTGGTTGGTGCTGCCAACAGTATGCTGGTGGTTCGCCAAAAGTTGGCATTCGGTGGCATGTAATTCGGTGACGATAACGTCTCGCCTACCACACAAGATACGCCCAGTATATTTATCCCCGAATCCTGTAAATGCAGGAAATTCCAGGTATGACCATTACAGTACTGTACAAGTAGTTTCCACGTCTGGTTATTTTCCCTTCGCTACTTGTAAATTCATAAAAACGAGTTGAAGTATCTCTCGCGCCACAAAACCAACTCATGCAACTCTCTCTTGAGTTAGTTTGCGGACCAGAGGAAGCCAGCCACGCCATTCCAGAACCCCCCTCGACCCGCGCAGATCTCGTTCCCCGCTGCGATGTCCTCGTCCCCCGTGAAGACCCACACCCAGACGACTGTCAAGAAGACGCTCGTGCACTCGCATGTGCCCAGCAGCGCCGGCGAGACGACCAAGAAGACGGTGACCACGACCACCAACAAGACGTACGTGTTCACGTCCGAGGCGGGCGAGGAGGTCGTGCTGGACCTCAAGGACGCGGCCACCACGCGCCCCCACGCGCGCAAGGTGCACGGCGCCGTCGTCACGTCCGAGTTCGCGCAGAGCTCGTCCACCTTCGTGTTCGAGTACTCGTCGGAGGGGGCGGGCGTCGTGGAGCCCACTGAGCTCTTCGTGCCGTACGTCCACTTCCCCGGAGGCTACCGCGTGACGGCGTCGGACGGCCACTGCGCCATCGAGAAGCACGAGGGCTACGACATCATCAAGCACGAGCACGACAAGCACGCGCACACGCACCGCGTGGTCGTGGAGAAGACCAAGAAGGTGGCCGCCAAGAGCTCCCGGTTCGCCTGGGCGGGGCACAGCAACATCCCCGTGTACGTGGCGCTGGGCATCGCCGTTGTCACGCCCTACCTGGCCTAGGAACCTGGAGGAGAAGCTGCCATACCATACCATAGGCCCACACAAGTACATGCGCCCACCTACCCACCGTCGTTCTGTCAATCAGATGATTGATGCGATCAATACACCACCCACACAATGTTTTTCTGGGACCGACAATGGCGAGTGTTATGCTACAGCATTGCCTTTTTTTAAGTGACGAGGCGAGTCGATCGTCTGAGACTCCAAATGTTGAACTTGAAGCCGGACCGACGGTTCGTCTTCCGGTATAACGCATGCACATGAGCCGGTAATGACAACAGGACAAGGTAATTGATCGTCGACGACAAGCGTGTCAACTTGCCAAGGGAACTCTTACTGCGGCCAGGATTTTGACCTGCATGAACATGCTGCAGTTGCTAGTCTCTGTACCGTCATCAAAGTTGATGTGGAGAACAATGCCCAGGGACATCAAATCCGCGTGGATGAGCTTCGCGCTTCAACTGCTGCGCGTACGTATCCACCCTCGTCAAGGTCCCCGCACTTTGCAATCTGCGTCCAAGCGCTCAAAACTCCAACGCCAAAGATGTCGAAGCCCGAGGCTCGCGAGACGACGATGCTGGGAATGAAGGACGGCCACTTCGTGGACCAGCACGGCCGCGTCGCGCTCCTGCGCGGCGTGAACCTCGGCGGCTCGTCCAAGCTGCCGTTCGGCTACGGCCACACGGACGACCAGGACACGAGCGGCTTCTTCG
>JAGDFM010000412.1:0-11539 GCA_019155715.1 Phytophthora pseudosyringae
TTGCTGTGAAACTTCAACGCGAGACTGCCCCCAAGCTCGAAAACACGGCAGGATGTAGTGTAATGGTGAGCGTGTTTACTGACGTACGTTGAAAACCGAGTAGGGGGTGCGCGTGTGCTACGAGCAGACCGCACTCTTGCAGGTGACGCCGTTGAAGTGCTCACGCTGCCCTAATAACTACACCTGTAGAGAGTGTAGTAGCCACAGCAGGATTCAAAGCAATGCTCGCCTGCCGTAACTTTGAGGGGGGGGGCAAACAGAAGAACTGCCGTTGAACGAGACGGACGGTCATCAACTCAGACCCTTCGAGTTGATGACGATCTCTGCACGTTGCGAGCGGTTGGATACATGTAGTGTACTGTTGGACATCCTCAAATCGCGGCGGGAATGTTGGTTGCCGTTTGGTAAACATATTATAGGGGGCCCTTCGCTATCGACAGTTTCAAGCGCTAAGCTCGCCATGTTCAGACCTCACAAACCAATTCGCAGCACAGCGGCGACCATCCCAACGAACAATATCCAAGATAAACTTGAGCATGACTCGCATTGTGATCATCGGAGGAGGCGCAGCGGGTATCAACACGGCGCAGACGCTGGCCAAGAACCTCAAGGAGGCTGACGACACCGAGGTCGTCGTGCTGGAGAAGACCCCCTTCTTCTACCACGTCGTTGGCGCCCCGCGCGCCTACGTGGATGCCGACTACACCAACAAGATGTTCATCCCCTATGACAACGCCATCCCCAAGCACGCCGCCAAGTTCGTCCGCATTGTGCGCGGAGTGGCCACGCACGTCTCGGCCGACACGAACGACGTATCGTACCATGCGATCGGGGGCGACGACAAGGAGAGTGAGATCACAGAGAAGCTTCACTTCGACTACCTGGTGCTGGCCACCGGTAGCACGTACTCGGTCCCGATCAAGCCTGACGGGCGTGAATACACTCGCTCCGCAACGGAGGCGAAGCTGCAAGAGGTCCGCGGCCACATCGAGCAGGCGGAGAAGATCCTCGTGGTTGGTGGTGGTGCCGTCGGCTGTGAGGTGGCGGCAGAGATCAAGTCAAAGTACTCAAAAAAGTCGGTGACTATCGTGGACGCAAACAACACACTCATTTCCGGTAACAACCTCCGGGATAAGTTCTACACGTACTTGAATGCTTCACTCGAAAAACTGGACGTGAAGGTGATTCTTGGGGAGCGTTTGATGGAGCGTCTGAGTGGCAACGGATTCGAGAAACGTACTCTGCGTACCGACAAGGGAACGGAGATCGAATCGGATATCCAGCTCCTTTGTGGTGGGTTTAGCCCTGTGGCCACACTGGTGCAGGAGATGGATACATCGCTGCTGACCGAACGCGGTGCTGTGAAAGTGAACGGCCAGTTGCAGCTGGAAGGCGAAAAGTACGCTCACATCTTCGCCTTGGGGGACATGTGCAACCACCCGGCTCCGAAGATGGCTTTCATCGCTGGCGAGCAGGGTAAGTTCCTGGCTGGCCAGCTGGTCGCAGTGATCCACAAGAAGCAGACAGATTTTACGAAGCCGTTCGAGACACCAGCGGTAGCGGCGATGATTTTGCCACTGGGTCCAGGCGGAGGTGTCTCGCAGCTGCCTGTGTGGGGAGGCGTCGTTGTCGGTGACTGGTTCACGTGGTTGCTCAAGTCGAGGGACTATTTCGCAGGCCGAATCTGGGCTAGCATCGGCGCGACAGTCCCAAACTAAAGCCGCCGACGTGTTGCTAACACAACGTACTAACGCGAGTGCAGAACAATGAGAGCTACATCTTTTGTGTACCTTGGTACTTCGAAGTACGTTTTAGTTTCAGGGTTCCAGACCACCCCAGCGTCCAGTGTGCTGTGCGGGTTTAGAAGTAGTTTTACCCGTGAAGGGATGAGGCTGTTCATTCAGCTGGTTAGTTCTACATGTCTACACACGGTGTATTTGTGGATGGATAGCGTAATTGCTAGTAACAGCTTGCTACCATGTTGCTCAAACTCAAGGAAAAGCAGAACATGGCAACGATTTTCTGTTCGCGCCAGCAAGGTTCAAGGCTGATGAGCTCAGCTTCGGCTGTGGCAAGACCCGCTATTGTACATTACCCGTTATGTACCATTGGCTACAGGGAATTTGCTCCACTTGCAGATGCTGCGTAGCGCGCCTCGGGAGTAGTCACCATTATCGCAACAAATAAATAAATAAATGCTCGACTTGAACTACATGTAGGTTGACCCATTGCAATTTGGCTTGAGAGTCAAAGAGGTTGGCTCTATTTATTATTGTAAAAAACACTGTACATAAGGTTGTGTGCGCGGAACTCCTGTCATCTCTCGTGAGAACGTATTTTTCTCTTTCAGGTCAATCAGTCAGCAGCTTTTTTTAACCTTACTTGTGCATCATCAGGAAAGTTTACTCCGAGGCACCAACGGCCAAAACTGCACAAAAGTAACCTGTGCGTAAACTGAGCCATGGAGGCTGTGATTTCGCCAATCATGAAAAAATGCCGACTCAAATGTAGTTGGCATGTGAAGTGGTCATTCTTCATTTCTCGACGGATGAACCATATCTTCTCAAGAACAGCGACCCGAACGATCACCAGCCGATCCACCCAGCCATCTCATTAAGTCAAACATGATACGCATTGTGATCGTCGGCGGTGGCCAGGCAGGCATTAACTGCGCCCAGAACCTGGCCAAGACGCTGACCGAGGCAGACAACACGGAGGTCGTGGTGCTGGAAAAGAGCGGACACTTCTATCATACATTGGGAGCTGCGCGCGCCTGCGTCGATCCCGACTACGTCAAGAATATGTTTGTCCCATACGAAAACGCCATCCCGAAGACGTCCTCAGGCTTCGTCCGCATCGAACACGCCGTGGCCACGGAGATTTCACCTGAGAAGAAGGAGATCTCGTTCCAGACAATCGGGGCCGATGACAAGAAGAACACCAAGACGGAAAAGCTGGATTTCGACTTCCTTGTGTTGGCCACAGGCAGCACGTACACTGTTCCGATCAAGCAGGACCCGAACGACTACAGGCGTGCAACCACCGAGGCCAAACTGCAGGAAGTTCGCTCCGAGATTGAGAAGGCGGGCAAGATCCTGATCGTCGGTGGCGGAGCTGTTGGCTGCGAGATGGCCGGTCAGATTAAGGTCAAGTACCCAGAGAAGAAGGTGACGATCCTCGAGGCGCACAGCGAGCTCATTTCCCGTAACAAGCTGTCGGACAACTTCTACTCGAAACTGCACGCCGCCCTGGACGCTATGAAGGTGGACATTATTCTCGGGGAGCGTCTCGCTGAGCGCCTGCCCGGCAACTCTTTTGAGAAGCGAACGCTCCGCACAAACAAAGGTACGGAGATCGAGTCTGACATTCAACTTCTTTGCGGCGGCTTCCACCCCGTCTCGGAGCTCGTGCAAGACATGGATCCGTCACTTATCACGGAGCAGGGGTCGATCAAGGTGAACGCGCTGCTTCAGCTGGACAACGAGAAGTACTGGAACATCTTCGCGCTGGGCGACAGCAGCAACCACGAGACGCCCAAAATGGCGTTCTGGGCCGCCGACCAGGGCAAGTTCCTCGCAGCGCAGCTCGCAGCAGTCGTGCAAAAGAAGCAGGACGGCTTCAACAAGCCGTACCCCAAAGTTTCAACAGAGGCGGTGATCCTACCCGTGGGCACGGGAGGAGTCTCTCAGCTGCCTATCTGGGGTGGTGTCGTGGTCGGAGACTGGGTCACTTGGATGATCAAGGCCAAAGACTTCATGGCTGGACGTACCTGGGGCAGCTTCGGCGCCACGCCCCCGAAGTAACTTCGGCATGGACTACACGACAGATGAAGTCAAAGGTTAGATGCCGGGCACGCCACACCTTACAGCCGAGCTACGACCATCGAGCTTCACGAGACGAGAGTCACTTGCACCTTTTTGAATACATGTAACTTCGCTTTTTGTTCCTTCTTGACGAAGACCTTCAGCTACAAGATTCACATCTGCACGAGTTGTTCTCTTTAGTGAATCGCCGCTCGATCACTAGGAAGTTAGCGGTAGACTTTGGAGCGAGCTCGGAGTTTACCAGCGCAGCCGGTAGCGCTATGTTCAGGGATCGAAAGAGGCTAAAGGTATAATAGCAGGGTTACTGGCACTCCTGCGAGCGTCACCTGGATGATCAACTATCCGAATTGAACTATCGAGCAGTTCGGTCCAAAAGACGGACCATGGCTTGAACGTGAAGCATCTTGAGCGTGTTTGGTGTGAGCAAGCATCCGCTCAAACGTTTATGATGCACGTGCGCTCAGCCAGCAGTAGCAGCATCCGCTTGGGTGAACCTGTAGAAGGGATACGCCAAGACGAGCGACTTGAGGCTGGGCCCTCATCTTTCACGTAAAGACGCTTGACTCAAGTCCATGCACTGAATAATGCGTCTTCAAGTCACTTGAGCCTGCCGTCGGGACGGTAAAGCGCTTCGCAGTAGTTTTTACTCGCCTGCAGATCGTTGAATGGATAGGAGGCTGCACGGCGGGTTGCTTACATGTAGAACATACGTGAAAGGTGCAGTGCACGCTGGTCAAGTATGATTTCAAGAGGACGGGCGGGCCAACGTCACGAATGACGGTCGAATGCTGTTTGGATGGAGGAGGAAGGAAAATTCGCCCTCGACGCAGAGGCGAGGCTATCGCTCCTTTTGATCCGGCTTGGCCTTGCCCGGAGCATCAACAATACCAGTCACGGCCTCACTGCCAGTGACATCGTCCTGGGTAGTAGAGCTGCTGGAGCTGCTGAATGAACCTGCTGTACATGTATCCATAGTGGCCATCATGGTTAGCGTGTCGGTCGCGATGCGAAGCCCAATTTTGCGCTTCAATGAGCGACGATGGCGTTGTTTGGGGTCGAGCTTTTACCACTGATCACGAGTTCTCCTCGCGTTGAATGCACGGCTGCGAGAGTGGTGGACGGACGTCCAGGTGGTAGCCCTGCATGAATATGCGGACGAGACGCGGGCGGATAAGAGCCCCACGCGGGCGACTACATGTATTCGCAGATGCCAGTGTTCACCGAAAGATAGTCCTTCTGACGACGAGAGCTGGCGCAACAGCCTGTTCGCATGTGTGGCTTTACGTCTCTGCCAGAGAACGCTGGACGCAAACCTCGTGGCATGTGCGAGCGTAGCGGAGTATTGCTGCCATTAATGCCCAACATCACCAACGCCACCAAGATGTTACACCGCTGCTTCGTCCAGTTTATCGCTCGCTGGCTAAGGTAAAGGCCGCGGAAGGCATACGGATCGCAGCTGGCAGGGTACGCAGATCACGCCAGTGGTGTGACCTGCGTGACGCCACACACCACGTGGAAGCGGGCAATAGTGAAGCCGAGTCGAGCGCCGTGCTTGCCAACCCGACGCCGCCCTGTCGACCGGGATCTCGCCTCTCCTCCTCTCACCATCGGCCGAGGTCCAGCGGCACGGCTCGGTCGGAGTTACATTTCAACTTGACGCGTGCTCCTCAGGACTCTGCCGGCTTGGGACCGTGAAGGAGAAACGTGCTCAGCAGCTACTGAGACCTACCTCGACGCCGTTCGAACATCGATCGGTTCCGATATCTGCTAATGGCCATGGGCGTGGACTCGAAGTACTGCAAGGTGACGGTGCACTCTGCCAATGCCAAGGCGTCACCGCCTCGGGTGCGGCGACAAACCGTCGGCGACGAAGGACTCGTCTCCTTCCGGAACCGGCCGTTCAAGCGAGCGCCGCCGCCGGTGCCACCGTACAAGACGTTCGCCGCTGCCGTTTACGACAACGTGGACGAGCTGGAGGAGGACGACGCGGCTGGCATCGCCGTTCTCAGCGAAGAGGAACCGCTGCAGTCGTCGCGCCGCCGCGCACACACGACGTCGTCGATGTCCACTTCAGCGCGTCTGTCGAACATCCTGAACCCGCTGTCGCGCATGACGCTGCGCTGGACCGAGCAGTCGAACGACGCGGGTTCGAACAAGGCGACGAACTCCTCCACGACCAGCGCGTCCTCGACTCCGGACCTGATGGACACCCCGCCGCCGCTTTTGACCCCGCCAGCGATGATGGACTTGGCCAACTCGTTCTTAGATGTGGACACGGACGGCAACGACGAAATCACGCGCCCGACATTTGAGGACGTGGCCAGTCTATTGGCCGGCACGCCGCCGATCCCGGCCGGACTCACACTCGACATGCTGCCGACGGAGTACGAGACGCCTCCGATCCCGTCGCACCTACGCGACGTGCTCCTGCACAACCAGAACCAGCAACAGAGCTTCTCATCGCTAGCGCTGGTACACAGTGACGATGAAGGTGAAAGCGAGATTGACGACGATGACACGAGCAGTGTCAATACGGACGGGTACGACGAGGACCCGACCAACCACTCCGTGGACATTGATAGCATCCGACAGACACGTGATCAGGCTGTCGCCGGCTTTGAAGCCTCGCTGCGTGACCCCAACCGCCGCGTGCCACGCTTCCGCACCACCGAGATCCCCAAGCGAGCGGGTGGCTCGGCACGCAACATCCGCGGACTCAGCTCGCCGCCTCGTATGCTAAGCCAGGTCATTCGTTCTCGCAAGGCTACAGTGCCGGATGGAAGGCACGCTGGCGATGTCACCACTGCTTCGGCCGCTCATCCGAACAGCAACGACGTGCCTTCTGTGCCCATGTATCACGGACAGGAACTCCACCTGGCCTTCAATACTACGACCGGCCAGACCACCCAAGTCCAGGGCCACCCCAAACGCCGTCAAGGACACAAGAATCCTTTTTCGCGTCGTGTTCGCTGCTACGCTGTTCAGCCTTACGACCCCCTTGAGGACGGCGACACGTTGCGCATCATCGGACACACGACTGACGGTCTGCTTCGCGGTGGGGATTGCGTCTCGTTCGCGCGCACTGACGGCACGGTGCTGCGCATGCAGAAGATGTCCAAGAAGCTGACGTTCAGCAACAAGATCGACGTGCGAGCCAAGTTTATTATCACTGGAGTGCCCGACCGCACGCCGGTGACCTCGACGTCGAAGTTCTACCTGCAAAGCGTGTACGATCGCAAGAAAACGGTGGGGTTCATGCATTCTCGGCGCGATAAGCACCCGGGCTGTCTCGCCATGTATGTCCACCGCAACACCGAAGACAAGGTGGAGCCTATTCAGTTCTTCAAGCGCCATCCGGGCCACAGCCTCGTTTTCTGGCACCACCCGCAGCAGTGGGTGTAAGTTCCCACGGCGCATTTGGTACGATCGAAGCGCCAGATTGCGTCCTGTTCCTCGACGCAGCGGAGGCAAAAGTGATCGACTGATCAGCGACTGTATGTACCATCACCGTGTGCTGGTAGTCTGTATGTTTGGATGTTTGTTGTATGATTTGGCGTGAAGTATGTATCCCTGTCCTCGTGTCGTAGTATCTAATGAATGATCCTGTGAGTGATGAACGATGAGTAACTTCCATTTCTCTGGCAGGACGGATGTGCATGTAGATGACACGTCCAGGTGTTCGTGTCTTGCCTTGAAGGCTGCTGGTGGCTCACTTCTTCCTTCACTTTGTGGTCGTGCCTCGCAGCTCTAGAATTGCGTTGTCGCCGCCAGTGGAGAGCACTAGCGCAGCACAGGAAAAATGTTGAATGTCATACGCTGCTAAAGACTCTGCGATCTCTGAGCGGATTAATGGATTCATGCGATTACTTTCTGGCTAACGAGAGAATCGCCGAACAAAAGTTTTGTGGGACCGAAACTCGCCATCCTAACGCTGCCCGACTTGCTCCCATCGGGGGTGATGTTTACCGCAGGGATACAGCTCACCAGCTGCTGGGGAAACAGCCGTGCGAGGGTCAACAAAGTGCTCGAGTAGTGAACTTTCACTTGAAATGTGCCGGTTGCGTCGACGATTAATGCCTCACCCAGAGTCAGCAGCAGACGGACACCAAACTCCATCCAGACTCCGCGCAGGACAATGGCTCGTTGAGCTTAGCAGTAGTCTCTCATTCTTCAATTCTCTACAACCCGCTCAAGTTTACTCCACCTCGTGCTGGCATCACCATGGTCACCACACAACTCGGTTTCTCGCTCCTTGTGGTCGTAGCTAGTGCCCCCGCTGCATTTGGTCACGGCGGAATGGTCACGCCGGAGTCTCGCGAGATCCGAACGATGAATCTCGACATCGACAACTCCTTCGGTTGGCCCATCGCCATGCGTCCTGGGGGCGACTGCCTCAACAACACTCCTGACATGAACCTCCAGACCGTTCCGTACGGTCAAAGCAAGATCGAGATGCGAGCGAATGACGGCGCCAACCACATTGGTCCTTGCACCGTGTACCTGGTGAACCCGGACAACGTGAGCGACAAGCTCCAGGTCGGCCAACTCGATGACTGCATGCGCTCGTTGCATCCTGAGGCCGGAAACAAGGGCGACGACCCGATCCCTGCTGAAATGAGCATCGATGTACCGGAGTCGGGTCTACCTTGTAGCCCCGACCACTGCGTCCTGGAGTTCTACTGGGAGGCCACCCACCTGGATCCTCACGAGCTCTTCAACAATTGCGCCGATGTTAAACTAAGCGGAAGTTCTGCTAACAACGAAAGCGGTTCCACCACCTCGACGACGGAGTCTCCCACGGTAACGCCAGAAACGCCAACCGCGACAACAACGTCACCCAACACGACTTCAGCGCCGTCCTCAGACGGGACGTATGTCTCCATTGGAACGGACGGCTTGATGAAAACTTCGATGGACGAATGGTGCAACGAGAACTGCAACAACGACCCGCCTTACTGCCCCGAGACGACGTGCGTTGCGGCGTAGATGACGTCGAAATGCCCATCGCGCTCTTTCACTCATGAGTTCCACTTCATGAAGGGGTGTTAGTCTTGTCTCGCCCAGCTAAGTGTCATGTTGCTGTGTGATTCAACAACGGTAGCAGTTGAAAATACAGTTCATTCTTTTTCGACACAAGCGCATTACATCCAGCGAGTTCGTGCACACAAAGGCTGGCAGTTCACAAAGCTACATCGTCAAAAAGGTCTGTCCACGAATCACCCAGGTATTCGACGTCGAGCGGAGGCAGCTCGCCTAGCCCAGACTCGGTGCAGTTGTTGTTGTTGTTGTGCTCACTCTTGACCGCAGCTGCCGCAGGAGTAGTTGCTGTCACTCGATTCTCGGCTAGAATAGGGTCGAGGAGCGCGTTAAGCTCATCTTCACGACCAGAATCGATCACCAATGACCAGTCCAAGTCACACAAGTCGGCCAATGGCCATGACTCGTTGTTGAAGTTCTCGGGGCTGAATGTAGCCATCTCTTGTTCCGGTTCGCGCTCGTCCTCGTGCTTGTCCTCGCTGTGCAGCCGCTTCAAATCCATGCCAAGCAAGCGCTCGTCAGAGTCGCTCTCCTCTCGCAAACGCTTCGTCCCGATGTGAGAAGCTGCAGCACACATCGCTGCCTTGTGCATCTCCATTTCGGTGACCACCGCAGCTAGTTGAGAGGGATGACATCGGTGGAGAAACTCGTGGCTGAAAGTGCACACGCTGGCACGCGTCTTGGTCCACTTGCGAAAGCCAAAGTTGTTCAGTTGCCGCTGAAAACTGGCGAACTTGCAATGCTTGAAGTACTTCGGGAGGATCTCGTGCTCAAGTCGGGGTACGTCGAAAACCTGGAAGTGGGATCCGTCGACCGACCAGGATAGGATGCAGGGGTCTTCATCGTGCAAGATGTCGTAGAGAGTCCTCACGAAGCGAGGGACCTCGTCGACGATCTTCTCGCTAGCACGCATGCTCGATCTGTTCTTGGTAGTGGCGTTGATTCTCTCAGGGGTTGCTCGCCTCAATATCAAATGAAGTTGTGATTGAGAATTCGATTGGGTCGCCTTAGTCCTTTTAGCACGTGAGCCTTCTCGCCCAGAAGTCTAGCTATATTTGTGAAGGGGGCATACGCAGAATATTTTGTGCTGCCCAACCTCTTGTCGCTGCGGCAGCCTGGTCTTGGAATTCGCAGAAAATGCAGCTGCAAACGCCTCACCAGGATCATACGACGTCTAGTGAAATTGACAGCTGGAGTGTTAGACTAGTATGCTGGTGCCTCCTACGTTGCTTACTGCATAGCACGACGTTGAAGTGTCGTCTTGGTGATCGATCGTATGTCTGCCTCCCTACAGGCGCTTCGACATTTTCGAGATGGCTACATTTTCATAGAAGCTTCAAGAAGAACATGACATGGTTGGCAGTGGCAACTTGCCACCACAGTGAGGCAGACTCCGGCAACCACTTATTAAAAATCCCAAGCCGTTCAAGCGCTCTTAACTCTCTGCTGTACTCCAAGATCGCAGACCGCGAGGCCTGAAGTCTCGTGTGGCACGCTACTTCAGCATATCACCACGAATGAGTAGCTACTTCAAAGCTCAAGTGCATGCAGTGCAACAACACACACCCTGGTGCAGTCCGCCATAATAGCCTATCGCTCCACTGCACCAGTCACCCATATGCGAAATGACAGCTGGCATGGCAATGTCCTTGTCCTCTTGGCGTAACTGCTGCAGCAAAGCCCGGCGTACGCTATACGAGTTTTTGCGCCGACTACGACTCCCAGCTCCGTCATAACGCAATTGGGCTCCACCCCACTCAAGCCACCGCAACAGTCAATCCCACCTCGCCAACAGCCTCACGAACGACAACCAACCAGTTGACCAACAACCATTCGAGCAACAGGAACACGAACATGGATACATCCAATGCAAATACCAACTCCGTCCGAGACGCGGCCTTCGCCACCGTGCCTCGCTTCGTGCGCTCCGTCTACGACATGCTGCAGCACGAAGACCAGCGCATCCTGTCGTGGTCGGCCGACGGGTCGCACTTCCAGGTATACGACGTGCCGCGACTGGAGACCGCGGTGCTGCGCAAGTACTTCAAACACGGCAAGTTCTCCAGCTTCCAGCGCCAGCTCAACAATTTCGGCTTCCACAAGTGGACCAAGACGCGCGCCAGTGTCGCCACATTCAGTCATGACGTGCTCGTGCGGTGTCCCGGGTCTGAGCTCGCCGCCTTGGTGGGCCAGATGAAGCCGAAGCAGAACCCAACAGCGACAGCGGCCACACCGGTGAAGGCAACAACGTCGGCCAAGCGACCTCGGAGTTTACTGTCTACCACGACCGCCACCGAGCACACGACCGCCTTGAAGAAGTGCAAGATGTCCCCGCGCGATGTGTGCGCCGTCGACGACCTGTCGGACGTCAGCTTCGCGTCGATCCTGGAGCCGCTGTGGGTGCTGGAGGACGTCAGCTACGGCAGCAAGGATGACGTGCTGCTGGTCGAAGAAATGGACTCCGTCGATGTGCTAGCGCTGGACTGGGACGCCTTCGTCTCGCCACTTGAGACGCCCGCCTACCACAGCAACCGCAACAGTAACAGCGACCGCATCAGTGACATCGACTGCATCAGTGACATCGACTTCGACACCGAGTTGGACTTCGGATTCGAGCTCGACTGCGCGGCATCGTATGGGTTGCTGACCGAAGCCGACGTGTCTGCCGTCCTCGGTGG
>JAGDFM010000412.1:11549-25895 GCA_019155715.1 Phytophthora pseudosyringae
GCATCAGTGACATCGACTGCATCAGTGACATCGACTTCGACACCGAGTTGGACTTCGGATTCGAGCTCGACTGCGCGGCATCGTATGGGTTGCTGACCGAAGCCGACGTGTCTGCCGTCCTCGGTGGGCTGGAGACCGCTCAGGCGTGTTCGGACTGCGAGCTGGACGCTCTGCTCGGAGATGCCTCCGACGTGGACGTCGATATCAATGCCGACCTGAACACCTTGCTTGTCGAGTAACTCGTTTGTAGGCGTCTAACTTGTACCTAATTTATGAATCGATCAACATGAGCACTAGTATCTAGTATCGGAATGACCTGGAGTAAACACCGGCGCTTGTGCTGAGCAGCGCTGCCGCACGGTGCTCCATTGATTGTTGTCGTTCCCACTGCTGTCTGTGGGTCACGAGGTGACACCAAGCACATCGATCGGAAGTCGGAGAGCTGTTGTTGAGGGAGGCTCTGTGGAAAAGATCGGTGTGTTGAAGTTGTCTCGGTGGTCGATGTCGTCCCGTTTTGTTTGCGTTCGTCTACATGTCTTCCGAGATGGCTACACCTTCCATGTGAACGTGGCGGCAAAAATACACACACAACAACACCAGCACCAGCTCCACTTCCACCCCAAACATGCAGCACAGACACCGAGCGGAGTTTGCAGCTACACCGTGCACTGAGCTTGGACGTCGAGCCACCGTCGCAGTGGCCACATGGCAGACTTCAACTTGGCGGCTTCGAGAGCTTGTTCGAAGACGTCCGCGGCACCCAATCAATGGCAAGCTAGCGCACCATGGCACAGCCAGCCGCCTCGGACACGCAACTACTAGTAGTATGAAATAGTTTGCACTTATTCACTCACTCCAACCTGCAGCATGTGCTTCGTCGGAACACGCGTGCCATTTGGGTTCTCGGTGAGTTCTCCGCCAGCAGCACAAGAAGCGGCAGTCGCAACACCAGCAGTAGTGCGCAGCCCCAGCACAATTCTAGAGGAGATGTCTTAGCGCCGTCTTACACAGCGGGGTTTAGCCCACCAAATGTGACAAAGCTTGCTGGGTAGCCGCTTGGTGAGCTCCTCCCGCCGTGGCTGCCTACCGACTGCTACTGGAGCTGCCGAAGCCATGTGTACCAGGCTTGGGCGCCGACCACGACGCCAACTACGACTCCCAGCTCCGTCATAACGCAATTGGGCTCCACCCCACTCAAGCCACCGCAACAGTCAATCCCACCTCGCCAACAGCCTCACGAACGACAACCAACCAGTTGACCAACAACCATTCGAGCAACAGGAACACGAACATGGATACATCCAATGCAAATACCAACTCCGTCCGAGACGCGGCCTTCGCCACCGTGCCTCGCTTCGTGCGCTCCGTCTACGACATGCTGCAGCACGAAGACCAGCGCATCCTGTCGTGGTCGGCCGACGGGTCGCACTTCCAGGTATACGACGTGCCGCGACTGGAGACCGCGGTGCTGCGCAAGTACTTCAAACACGGCAAGTTCTCCAGCTTCCAGCGCCAGCTCAACAATTTCGGCTTCCACAAGTGGACCAAGACGCGCGCCAGTGTCGCCACATTCAGTCATGACGTGCTCGTGCGGTGTCCCGGGTCTGAGCTCGCCGCCTTGGTGGGCCAGATGAAGCCGAAGCAGAACCCAACAGCGACAGCGGCCACACCGGTGAAGGCAACAACGTCGGCCAAGCGACCTCGGAGTTTACTGTCTACCACGACCGCCACCGAGCACACGACCGCCTTGAAGAAGTGCAAGATGTCCCCGCGCGATGTGTGCGCCGTCGACGACCTGTCGGACGTCAGCTTCGCGTCGATCCTGGAGCCGCTGTGGGTGCTGGAGGACGTCAGCTACGGCAGCAAGGATGACGTGCTGCTGGTCGAAGAAATGGACTCCGTCGATGTGCTAGCGCTGGACTGGGACGCCTTCGTCTCGCCACTTGAGACGCCCGCCTACCACAGCAACCGCAACAGTAACAGCGACCGCATCAGTGACATCGACTGCATCAGTGACATCGACTTCGACACCGAGTTGGACTTCGGATTCGAGCTCGACTGCGCGGCATCGTATGGGTTGCTGACCGAAGCCGACGTGTCTGCCGTCCTCGGTGGCCTGGAGACCGCTCAGGCGTGTTCGGACTGCGAGCTGGACGTTCTCCTCGCAGACGTGGACACCTTGTTTTTCGTGTAACTCGTATGAAGTGGCGTAGCTTGTACCTAATGTATGAATCCATCGACATGTGCAGTGCTGTAGTAACGGTAAACATTGAGCATCGAATTAATTCAAGTGCCACGCTTTTGATGCACTTGCTCGACAATAATTCGTTGCATTCGTTGAGAAGTCGGGTCAAAATGCGCTCTATATTTTTTAACAAGCCACTGGCTCTGCTATCGTTTTTTTATACTGAGGATACTACGACCGCGACGAATACTTGTTGCTGCCCTTGGTTTCTCAGCAACGAACATCTTCATCGATCCACAAATCGCTAATGCCGGCCCACAAAACTTGCAAGTGGTTTAATAGTCGAGATCGTCCCGCTCAGTGTATTCGTCCTCGGAATTCTGCCAACGGCGCCTCGCCCCGATCTATCAAAACGTAAAGACATACACGTGCCGTCTGAATCCTATCTGATAATACTACAACAAAACTATCCTGGAAGCACGTACCTCGTCAAGGTCCTCACTGTCCGCCTGAGACTCGTCCGATGACTCTTCGTCAGGATAGTCGTTTGCCACGTTATCCTCATCGTTGGAATCCTCGCTCAATCTACAGACCATGCATAGCCACGGACAAGAGAAAGCGTCAAAACAAACCCAGCAGAGGCCGCCATCGTCAGCAACCCGCCGCCTCTCAGCATTATGATCTTTAGACCGGTCCCGATCGCGTCCACGTGCCCTCGTCACGCGCGCTTCAGCGGTTCCATGGATATCTATACAGGCATGCGTACCCGTCAACTTCTTCGTTGCTATCGATATCGGACTCCAGCATATACTCCTCCACCGCGTCGCTCGGCATGTCTTCCGACAACCACCGGTGCACCTCCGAGCTCACACTCACGATCGGCACACCGTTCACGCTTGTTTGTTCAGAATCATGTTTAGAGGTGGTAGCCGTGTCCTGTGGGCTGTCCTGCCCCTCACTTGCAGAGATGTCAACGCAGTAAACATCGTAGACGTAGTCCTTCTCGTGCTCCGCTTCTTCACATGCCAGTAGTGCTGTCTCCACATTGGCATGGCCCCCACGCTTTGCAAACACAGCTGCCGTAGCTTCTTCCCAATCTTGTTGAAGAACACTAGTCGTGCCAGAGCGCAGTAGCACTTCAATCACATCACTACGCCCATGCAGTCCAGCAGCCATGAGAATGGTTCTCCCATCCGCTGGTCGTTGAAATGTTGTCGGATCCGCACGAAGCTCTGGCCGCCGCGCGTGGACAATCTGGAAAAATGGGGCGAAATCGTTGGCACGGAACGCAGTCCAGATGGCTTCATCCAGCTCGCGCTCGTGTGGGTTCAACACCCTTGTAGGTTTCAGCCTAGTTCCATTGACCGTGACGACATCAGCCTTGCTCTTCTCCAAAATCTCCGCATCCGTCCCCTCCTGTGTCTTCTCTGTACTCGGAGCTGCTGACACCTGCAGGTCTACCAGCCGGATGCCGTGCAGCTCCATCGTCTGCTTCTCCTTGATCTCCACGACGGGCTGCAGTCCTCTGGACTTGAGCGCCTCCTCATTCCGCCGCGCTTTGGAGCGACTCTGCTGCTGTTTGACACGCTTCTCCGTCTGCTTGGAGGCTGTGGGGTCGCTCTGGAAGACCGGGGCGATGTGCTTCTTGGCCATCATGTCGGCGTGTTCGTCCTTGAGCGAGCGCGCCTTGCGCTTGAGCCGCTCCGTCCACTTGACGCGGCCCGGGCCGATGGGCTGCTCCATTGTGTCGATGTGCTTGAACACGAAGCGCTTCTCGGTGGTCGACAGCTTCGTGAAGGCCTGCAGAAGGTCCGTTGACGCCGCTTTGGAGCGCTTCGAGTCCGGCTCGCTGTGCACCACCAGACACTCCATCGGGTCGTCCGTGCGCTTGCGCTTCAGCCGCAGGAACACGAACGACGGCTTCTCATGGGCCTCGGGCTTGGGCTTCGACACGCGCGCAGCTCGGGAAGCGCTGGTGGACGGCGTCGTGCCGTGCCGGCGGGCGGCGACCGTCGTCGAAGTGGGCGACGTCTGGTCCACCATTGTTTCTTACAACTTGCTAGTGAGGAGGCGGTTTTCTCAACAGTACCGAATATTGGGTACATTGTGAACGAGATGGCTACCTTTGTGTAGCCATCGCTTAAAATACCAGCCAGCACTGCAACTTGTCCGTGCCAACATGTTGTGGGAGTGATGGGTCGTATTAATAGCGTGTGCGTTGCGTTGCCGGAAGTGTGTTGTGTCTCCTGCGGCAATTGACGCTTAGCAGTGTTGGAACCATGAGCACAGTGGTGGTGAATGATCTACGTCACGAAATGGACGAGAGTGTGGTCGTCTCTCCGACGGCGACGAAGAGGAAGCCGAGAACGGGTGGGCCAAAGCCTGGCGACGTCAAGACGAGCTTCCTCATCCGGACGCTGCCGAGGGAATGCAACCCGACGCCGGTTCCTACCGGCGGCTTGAGCGCGAGTGCGTCGGGGCTGCTGTCTCCATTGGGGAACAGAGTCGGCGGGAAGCAAGATGCAGAGCTAGAGATTCTGGAGCTGGATAACCCATTCGACGACATCACAGAAGAAAAGCTGGTGAGTTGGAACCTCCTTGGAGCTTTGTGTGTGAATAATCCTCGTTTGACAATTCATTTTTGGGTTTTGGTGTTGGTGCTGCAGAAAAAACTGACAGGAAGTCAAGACCTGGAGCGGGTTACGTCGCTGCAGATCTCGGTCGACTCAACGAAGCAGTCGGTGGAGGTGATTGGGGAGCTTTTGCCGTCCCTACAGCAGCTGCGACTGCAGCAGAGCAGTCTGAGCAGTTTTCGGGATCTGGGCACATCGCTGCGACCATTGCGCATTCTCTGGGCAATGCACTGCCACATATCCGATCTTGACGGCATCGGAGCGCTACTGAACTTGCAGGAACTGTACTTGCAGCACAACAATGTCAGCGATATTAGTCCATTAACGATGCACGAAGAACTTCGCGTCGTTGGTAAGAAGCAGCATCGTGATATGAACGTGGTGTCGGGGGCTCACTATGTTATGCAACGCAGATTTGGAAGGGAATCGAGTCGCAGACATCGGCCAGGTCGAGCAACTTGGTAAGCTTTGGCTCGGCTGACCGCATGCATAGTAGTCAATACTGACAACATTTTTGCTGTTTTCAGCCTTTTGTCCGCAGCTGACGTCACTCAATTTGACGGGAAACCCGGTTGAGACGGTCGAGCATTACCGACAAATTGTTGCCAACTTTGTGCCACAACTCGCGTCGTTAGACGACAGAGCGTTTCCATACAGCGAGCGAGTCAAACTTTCGGACTTGGAAATTGACGCTGCCATCCAGAAACACCGAGACCAGCTTCTGGCAGATGCGCCGGTCAGCGACACAGCGAGTTCCTTGCGTCCGATGGGGGCAAACGAGATCAGTAGTCCTCACCAATTTTCATATTCGTCGAGCACGGCAAGTTTGAACGGACTTCCAGTCGATTCTCACAACGACGATTCAGGTAGCCGCCTCACTCATGGAACAGATATCGTATTCGCTGGAAACGTGTCAAGTGCTCTGCGTCGTCACCGACACGAAGCCGAAACGGGATCAACACGCGATCTTCACCATTTCTCTGGAAGCAGTTCCGAAACTAGCTCTGTTAATTCGCGTCCTCCATCAAGTCACGGGCTATCTGACCGTCCAAAAACCCCGGCACGACGAATTTCCATCACTGACACTCTTGATCGAGCACGAGAGCTCGACACTCACAAGCTCAAGTCGCGTGACGCCATCCTCGACGAACTCAAAACGTGGCAGCTAGACAGTGTTGGGACGTCTCAGATAGGTGTTCCACGTGACACCGATTACATCGAGGACAGCTCATCAATCCGCAGCAGATCTCGCAGAAAAGGCAGCGTCGACGGCATCAGCGCCAGCGAGGCAGCCGCTGCTGCAACTCGAGCACGACTAGAGCGCCGACCCAACACGTCCTCCGGAGTTTTGCGTAATGGTGTCAACGTTAGAGAAGCATTTGTTGAGGTAGCAGGTGGTTCAAGCAATTGTCCACCAAGACCGATCTCCAGAGGGGGGTCTTCGAGACAGCGCGGTTCGTCCTCGGGTACTTCAGGTGTAGACATCCTGATCTTAGATGGTGGCGACGACAGCAAGCGGCCATGCTCACCCACGAAGACGCCCAGGGGTATCTTCACTACAACTTCCAGCTCAAAGAAGTCTCTGGGACACCATCACGACTGGAACCTAGAGGTGCTATCCCCCAAGGTCGACATCTCAAGTGCAAAGCGCCACCTACCAACTTCGCTGACCAGTAAACAACAGCTAAAACGCTCCCTGGCCTCTCAAAAGCGAGCTTCCGAGAAAACTGAAGATGACGATGGCTCGAGTGACAGTGACGCCGACGATGAGTAAGTATCCCGTGAGTATCGTGTTTACTCGCTTGGTGTGGTGCCATTCGGTTCTACATGGTGGCGGTCTCCGCGGTAGCTGATACTTTTGCTTGCTCCGTGTTTTCCAGATTAAGCGTGTGTCCGGCTGTGGCGACTGAGTTCGGCAGCCCGACGCCAGTGCCCAAGACAGCGTTCTTCAACGTGGCCGAGAGTCTGAATGCGATTGAAAAGTGGCGAGATGAATTGGAGTATGATGCGGAAGACACGGCCATCTTGAGCGTTGCTAGTCTTCAGGAGAGCTGTCTGTCACCGCGTGCTGGCGCTGCAAAGGAAACCACAAGCATTAGTATCTCCGGCCAAAAGAACGCTAGTACCAACCAGCAAAACTCCCCGACACGTCAGCAGCAGCAAGGTCAGAACCTGGCGCTTGGTCCTGGAAATCATGAAAGCGATCGCCAAATTGCCCAGCTTTTGAAAGAGAAACACGGGCAGCTCAAAACCCGCGACGGCTTCCGGGCATACTTCCGTGGCATCGAGAAGGAGCGACTGGAGGGTATTCTACGACAAACATTCGCAGACCACGACAAAGTGCGACGCCGAATGCAGATCATGACTGGGCTCTTCCGCCACGAGTTACAATGCTGAATGCAGGTTAAACGTAATAATACAGCAAACAGTGAACAACACGTACAATCGGTCTGCTGCTTGGGAGTCACCAGGTGTATTAGAATAGCAATTAGCCTCCCTGGTGCAGTATTCTCCCAGCCTTATTGACAGTGCAGCGTCCCCGTATCCACTCGCAGGTGAATGAGTTGGTTGCTCCAGCCGAGTGCATGACGCTATCGAACGCGTAATCTAAGAGCGGTAGTCGGCGTTAATGGCTACGTACTCGTGCGTAAGGTCGATGCCCAGAACTTGAGTCTCCTCGGATCCGACACCCAGGTCGATCTCCATCTGTGATTGTCATCAACCGGAAACGAAGTTAGATCCCACCTCAACACTGCAACAGGCATCGAAATCGAGCACCTACCTCGACAAACTTTCCGTGCGGCGGGTAGTTGTGCGAGCTCGCATCCAGGCCACCGCGGGTGGGCTCAATCAGCATCGCGTCGCGCATGTGCGCCACAAGCTTGGCCTCGATATCGTCGTTAAGCACCATCTCGCCGTTCTCGAAGATAACGACGCCGCCCATACGCATCTTCATGCGGCGCTGGATGTTCACGTCCTTGTGGTGCAGGCCCATGTACTTGCCCACAGCCATGACCAATCGGCCCACGTTCGGGTCGTTGCCTGCCACCGCGCACTTGAGGAGTGGCGAGTTCACCACCGACTTCCCGACGCCCTTGGCCATCTCCTTGGACAAGGCACCGCTCACACGCACGCGCATGACGTGGTGCGCACCCTCGCCGTTGCGCACAATGTCCTCGCTCAGTCCGAGGCACACGTCGTGCAGCGCCTTCTTGAACTCGTCCAGCTGCTTCATGTCGAACGGGATCTGGTCCGACGAAACGAGCGTCACCGTGTCGGACGTGCTCTGGTCCGTGTCAATGCTGAGCGAGTTGTACGTGTCTCCCACCACCTCCGTCAGCAACTGACGCAGCACGTCACGCGGGATCGACAGGTCTGTATCAATCGTCAAAAGTCAGTTCACCAAGTATACCCCCCCCTCAAACAGCAGGCAACTCAGCACTTCACCAGTCAGAATGTACGACAGCATCGTGGCCATGTTGGGCTCAATCATGCCCGCACCCTTGGCAATCCCTACGATGCGGCCGCCGCACACGTCCATGGAGCGGATCTTCGGGTACAGGTCTGCCAACAACAACGGTCAGCTTAAGTTCTCCAAGGCTTCCAATGGACAAGTGGCAGTGCAGCTCACCCGTTGTCATGATGCCCTCGGCCGCCGGCAGCACCGAGTCGGACTGCAGGTTGTTGACGAGCTTGGGGAGGTTCTCGACCATGGCGTCCACGGGGATGCGCCAGCCGATGACGCCCGTGGAGCAGGGCAGCACCTGGGAGCCCGCCTCCAGTCGCAGGTGCTTGGCCAGGTTGTCGCAGACCTCCTCGGCGTCGGCCACGCCGCCGCCGCTCGCGCAGACGTTGGAGATCTTGTTGTTCACGAGGATGGCGCCGAGCTTGGGCTCGTGCAGGCGCTTGCGGCCCACGAGCACGGGGGCGCCCGGGAACGCGTTCTGCGTGAAGACGGCGGCGAAGAGCGGTGTGGGCTTGACGGGCTTGATGAGCGTCATGGTCATCTTGGCCGGCAGGTGCGGGGCCTCGCGCGGCACGAAGTCGAGCTGGGTGGTGGCCACGGAGAAGCCCCAGGGCAGGCGGCTCTGGTGCGCCTGCAGGTAGTCCATGTACTCGTGGCGCGACTCGAACACGAACGGGTGGCCGTGGGTGGACAGGCAGCGCGCCTGCAGCAGCGAGCGTGGGCGGCCGAGCGACGACAAGCGCAGGATCGTCATGGCGACTGGCGGATCGGGGAATGGGACGCCGCTTCACTTGTGGACCAGTACAGCGTCTAGTAGGTGTGCCACACCAATGAGGGAGTCGTTCTTACTGAGGCACATACCTCATTCCATACTTCAAAAGCAATACGTATTGACTTGGATGTGTATGTCCGTGGAATGAGGCGATCGCACCTAGCCGGGGCGGACCAGAAGAGGGAGCTTACAAATGCCAAGTCAGGCCGAAATCGTGAGGACGCCGCCTCGTTCTGAGATCCATTGTCTGAGACCCAGGCGCCTCAGAACCGACAAAAACCGACGATGTACGCGCCGGATAGTATCCGGAACTTGAGGTATTGGCTAAAATTAAGCAAATCTGCTCAGATTTTATCAGATCTCAGCATATATTACCTGCTTATGATCCCTCCGGGATTTCCTGTGGTTCGCTGTCTGGTCTGTGATTCAGCTAGCCTGCAGCTGTGGTGACACGGATCTGGCGGCGCAACCGGCTCTGTCGGCAAGCCCCATGGTGTCGCTCCACTCCACTCTGTTAGCGTTGCTGGCAGATCACCATGCCAGTGAACCTCGCCCTCGCCAAGGCAACGGCGGCGACCAACAGGGTCAAGGTAGCAGCAACGGCGGCTAAGCACGACTCCTCGAAGAAGAAGCGGAAGGACAGGACGTTCGATGCCCCTCGTCCGAACGTGGTTATTACTGTGCACACACAATTACTGGGGGGGGCAAACAATTCGGCTTCAACTTCGCTGCTGTCGCCACGATGGAGTGCTGTGTATGGGGTCTCAGCACCCTCTACACAGTTTCGGTCCAGTTTTTGGAAGCCGTCACCATGGGGTTTTCGTCCAAGAAACTCGGGCCCAGATTAAACACTGCGTTAAGGAGCTCGCGGGACGCGTGGCTGCGCTCTCTCCGCTCATAGCTACACGTGAGGACTGCAAATCCGTACACATGTGCATGATGCGGGATGGTGGCGTCACGGTGACGCTCGCGCTATTTACCAAGAAGTTCAAGGCGATCAAGGCGCGAGTGCAGCAGCTTCCGTTGGTTCACTACCGCGTTCCATCGCTCGCACTGCTAAAGAGGGTCTGCACGCGGATCATGGACATGTCCAACATTGTTCGGCTGAGCGCGTACGCAATGACGTTAGATGAGGTGATCAAGGCTGCCCTCGAGCTCCATCGGTTCAAGCTACATGTCAAGAACTGCGTCCTGATCGACAAGCGGTGAAGTATCCCCATGCTGGGGGGATACTTGCTTTTCACGAAGCCGGGATCGAAGGCAGGCATTTCAAGTCGTACAGTATGTACGTCAAGGCGGTGAGTGGTTCCTATCGGGTTTATCTATAATTACCGACCGTTTTGTGTTTGTGTTATATCTACGTTTCTGTGGATGGTGAATACTGCTGGAGCGGGAGTGGAAACTTCTCCTCTGCTGGTACAGAGAAGAACGCCGAGTTGAACACCGATGTAACAGGGATGAATATCGTCAAACTGCCGACAGCATGAAAAAACACTTATTGTCTGTATGGTTGTGTGTGAGCCAATAGAATCACCAAGGGAGAATTTGAGCGAATCACACGCCGTACCTTAAATATTTTGCCCAATAAAACCCGTAGCGTTAGGTTATGCGGATACCGACACGTGGCCGATGCACAATGTCGACAGCGGCAGGCAGACATTTTTTCGTCGATACATAAGTCAAGTCATTCGCACAATTTCCGGATATCAAGTAGCCAGCCGACACCAGACTCGAATCAATGAGCCTACAAATCCTTGCCCCTGTGAACACGAAGCGAGCGCAAGCGACAGCGGTCAACGTCTTCAAAACATTTCTCGCGTCGAAGAACACCACGCTCGAGCTCATCCGCACTACACATCTTGGCGACGAGAGTGGTTCCGCCTTAGTGAAGTTGCTTGACCGCTTTGCGATGCATCTCGCATTTGCGCGAGGCTGAAGTGGTGAGCTGCGCATGCGCAACACCGTGATGAGCTACTACCGCAACGTCAAGAACTGGCTGTTGGAAGGATTTCCACATCATCGTCATGTCATCGAGCAGCGGCTACTCAAGATGGGCCGCATTTTGGAACGCTACTGCCTCAAACGACAGCAATGTGGAATGGTGACCAAGGCGCGAGCCTGTACGAAGGACGACTTGCGATCTCTGGTCGACGGGCTGTACTTTGACGCCATCTCAGGCAAGGAGTATCATGACGCAGCTCTCGTCTGCATCATGAGGTACGCGTTTGGACGAGCGTCTGACCTTGCATTTATCCAGAAGTGCAACCTGTCCGTCTCTTCAGGGAACGTGCTCTTCATTCGCCTGATCCGCGCGAATTCGTCGGAGGAACAAGGTCTCTCTCTCTCTCGTTCCGGACAAGGGCTCCTTCACCACGTGCGCACTGCACGCGATCGGTATGGTGCTCGCGATGCAAACTTTCCCAGTCTCGTTGGCACTCGACCTTGAGCAGCTTTCCTATAGCAACGAGGATGAGGAAGGGCAGATGACGGACGAGACACCACTGACTGATGCGCTTTTCCACTGCGATGATGAAGCTGAGCCAATGAGTACGACGTCAGAGAAAATACGTCAGCGTCAGACACCTGCTCCACTGAAAATACAAGGCTACGTCAATCGCGTGCTCAAGGTTGCGAATGAACGTCAAGCCAAGGCTGGTGTCTCGATGGGCCTATCATCGCATTCGTTTGGTCGAGGTGGCGCACAGCATGCTAATGCAGATTCATCGCTGAATCCGCAGAGGATCTTCGATCGGGGTAGTTGGAATATGACGGCGACGAACAAAGCATTTTTCTACGTATTCAACACAACCAGCAAGGACAGGAAGGTGTCCAAGGTGCTTAGAGACTGGAAGGCCGACGAAAGTCCAACCATACCTACGCTGGGCAGCTTCGACACCGCAATTTCTTCCAAAATCAGAGCATTAGGTCGCTTGGTATTCGCGTCCAGCTTGGGTCTTGAAGATGGCTCGCTGATCCTGGATCAACAACTTGCTGACCTCCTCGTGGCGTCTTTGATCCAGCACTTTCCTGAAATCAACGACATGTACCCTACACTTCGCATATTTGCAGCTGCCTCTTCTTGATCCAAGGTTCGATGCCTGAACGCTTGGCTTGGAGTGTTCAACTGAATCACCAAGCGAGTGTGTCCAGCGCACATGAAGACAAAACTATCACACGTGAGATTCAGCTGATCAACCAGCAGAATGCTGTAATTGCTCAGCATATAGAGGCAAACAAGGAGAAGCTTGCACACATTGCCGAGTTGGAGAAGCGGATCCCGAACGGTGGCGGCGCTGTTGTGGATCTCGCTTGCACAGCAGTGGAAACGGTTCGTGAAGTTCCCGCATCTTCGGCCGAACAATTGAAGCCGGTCAAACCCAGGGTGCGCTCAGCCTCGAGGCCGGCATCCGCAACTTGGTTTGAGTGGTACACCAAGACGCCTCGACTATGGGAGGTCTACGATGATCGGCAGTACAAGTCTCAGTCAAAGCAGAGCGTTAGCTTCATGAAGTTGTTCTTACCTAACGGATTCGACCTCGACCCCACCGATGGGGGTTACTGCGACCGCGTTCTCCAATCTATTATACGGCCCAGAAAAACCTGAATACTTTCCTTGTTGATCGAGGTATCAAGCGCAAGTTTGGATCGGGTCTGCTCAAGCGACTTCGAGCCCTGCATCGTGATAGAGCTCTAAAAAAATCTCATCTCCGCGAATCGTGCCCGATTGGCTATTGGTCAAATCAGTGACCCCGCTCGCGAAACAACCAAGGAGTTATTTTTGAGATGAAATGGGAGACACACGTACGCGTGGGAGGTTGCTGGCTGCAGAAGGTTTGATACTTTTCCTAACATGAGCTCAAATAAGACCATCAAAATAAATCTCTCGTCCGTTACGAATTCATGTGACCCCAGCTCATCATGCCCAGTTAGTTATTTTACCTCAGGTTGGAGATGGCACTTTTAAGTTTAAAAAAGCGTTCAACGAAGCAGTTGATGCATTCATTAGGCAGTACTTTCCTCGTGTGAAGTTAACAAACGAAGCATTACGATACCTGAGAAGCGAGCTCCACGGTCAAGTCGCCGGCGCACCCGACACGGACAGTCTCTTGGTTTTGGCCATCACCGTTTTAATTGCGCGGAGTGGACGCCGTATTGATGGGCGCCATGTGAAAGCGTGGCGTGCATCAATCCATCGGACAGAGGAGGCGGTCGTCGTCACCGAGGAGAATTCTTCGGGCGGCGTAGCTGAAGAAAAGCAATCGAGCTCCGCCGAGGAGAATCCACCGGGCGGCGTGGCCGAAGAGAGAGGAGCAGTCGAGCGTGGCCGAAGAGAAGCAGTCGAGTGTGGTCGAAGAGAAGACCTTCCACGCCGTTGCCGATGAAGCCGAGGCGAAGGGTGTGAGCGGCGTGGTTGACGTCGCTGATGAAAAAACGTCTTTGATTCCGCTGGCGGTGGGACAGCTTCTGAACATCACTGGTGCCGTGGAGAATGACAAAGATGACGATGTCGTGTGGATTCCAGCACCACCCTCCAACGAAGCGGCCACATTATCCAGAGCAATCCCGAGTGACCATGACGGGAGCGACAGCGAGACAGAGTGGGCAACTTGGCAGCACCCCTTGCGTATGACGTCAGAGTCATCACGGACACCTACGTACGCGGGGGTCGTCGCGTTTAGGTCGTGGACTGGGAATCCACCAAAGCGCCTGCGTCCATATCAGCCGCCCAGGATGGTCGCCGCATTCAATCGTCGCCGCCGAGCGCTGGTCCGTCGAATCTTCAACTAGGATGAAGCTGGTCATGAACGTGGAGAGCTGCTCAACACGCAAGCTGGTCAAACGACTCGCCACCGCCGCCCGCTCCGTCGCCTTCGTAGGGGTTACAACTCGTAACAAGCAAGAACACAATAGCAAAGTTTGACAAGCTCATTTGCGTGTATTACCGTTGTCGATCTCACCCACTACAACTTCGCACAACAAGATTGACGCCATTGATACGTCACACCGAGTTTAAGCCGTCTAGCTGTACGCCTCGGTGTGTGGAACAGCACGGTTTCGCTGCAAGTAGCATACCGTGTTTCCTCCACACACAATAGCTCAGTGGAACCTGCACAACACTACACACACCATACAGAGGTGAGCATTGATATCACTATCCACTCCATACAATTCAATCGCACCTGCTGTTTGCGCTGCTGCTGCTGGCTGCGAGGGGACCCGCCTTCCCCCGCACACGAACGCCCCTTGCACGCTGGCGCCGCCCCCGCTGCTGCTACTCGTCATGGTGGTG
>JAGDFM010000413.1:0-34998 GCA_019155715.1 Phytophthora pseudosyringae
TCTCCGTGTACTCCTCGCCCAGCAGCAACTCGGGCGCAGTCCACGATAACGTGCCGACTGCAGCCGTCGCAGTGAGATTGGTTTCGTCGTCGGCGCCGCTGCACTTTCGTCGACTAATGCCAAAGTCACACAGCTTGGCATCTAGAGCAGATGACAGGAGCACATTGCGCGATTTGACATCACGATGCAGCACCATGGGCGTTAGCGCGTGCAGGTAGGCCAGCGCGCTTGTGATGGCTTGCGCAATTGCCAGCTTTTGCTTCGACCACGTGAAGTGGCTTGAGTGCAAGGAATGCGTGGAGTGAATCAATCCCCCTGTAGCAGCACCGAGACCGCCGGCGAAAGAACCCGACGACGTTGCTGCAGTCACGGCAGCTTCGTCAACCTGCGGCAGTCCTGCGGACATCGATCTGGAGCGCCTTACAACCGTGCTACTCGAAGTTATTGGGGCTGTTGACGTCGAATTGTTGGCGCGTTGCTTTGCTAGATAATGCTGCAAGTCGCCACCTTCCAGGTATTCCTGCACCATGATCACATGCTCGAGTGTGTTCCAAGCAATCCCATTCAGTGTCACGACGTGCGGGTGTTTCAGCTGCGCCATGAGGTAAATCTCGGCTAGGAACATCTCAATTTCAGGTAACAATCGACGCTTTTCCGGTACCAGCTGCTTAATGGCGACCTGCGAGTTGCTGTGGAGCGCGAGCCAGACCTCGCCAGTAGTGCCCCGGGAGAGCGGTCGTAAGAGCTGGAGATCACTGATCGGAATGCGTAGTCGCCGGATCTTGCGATGCGACTCAAACAGACGAAAGCTTCGAATGGCCATCTCGTTCTGTCGCGCCGTGACATCATCGGGTGTGGGCCCACTGTTCTCCACTCCCTTTGCAGGTATCTCTGCTTCGTTTTGCAGCGGGAGAATTCGAGCGTGGGATTCCAATGGGTCGAATGCAGATGCCGATAAGCCGATGGTCGCGTCAAAGTGCTCGAAAGCTTCAGCATTCTGGATTCCCTCGTCATAACTCAGAGGCGCCGCCGATCCGTCAAGGCCCGAATCTCGAGACCTGCTGATCGACGCCCGAGAGCTGTATGCACTGTCATCACTGTCAAGACTGGACGAAGAGGAATACGACGAGGATCGCTGCTGTCGGCTGGTCCCCGTTGTATGGGAGCTTTGCGAGCGCCCTCTACCTCGTCGCTTCGGCACCAGGAAAGCTTCGACTGCTCCATTATCAAACAAATGCCGATTTTCACGCATGAACAGATCCACTTCTCTTCGTGCTTCATCACGCAGCGCCGACTTGTAGCGGTAAACCGCAACAGTGCCAAACGTCACAAAGGTGACAATGCACAGCGGCACCAGCAGCCACGTCTTATCCTGCTTATGGTCGGCCGCAAACTTCGTAAGCCAGACCGACGCCACTCCACCGGGTTCCGGCGTACAAAACTTGGACTGGTTCACCAAATTGTACGGCGCACACGGAATCACCATCGCCGGCGTTAGCGGGCACTGAGTGTAGGCCACCTCGTAGTCCGTCGTGTGCAGTGCGAAGATCAAGTTGGGCGCGCCGTCCGTGTCCAAGTAGGCGTGACGCTGCACGGTCACTTCAGGCAGCGTGTCGGCCTCCCCGCCGTCTCCCCAGACCGCAGCGTAGGCCGGCGCCGAGATGTCTTGAGCGGCGTCCACCGCACACTGGACGGCTCTGGAGAGCTGCGAGGCCTTGCAATTGAGCGACCGGCGGAAGATTGCCCCGTCCGGCAGCACGCACTCCCGCAGGAGGCAGCCGGCGCGCTCGAAGGCTTTGGGCGGCACCACCAGCTCGGCCATGGAGCGGCCGCAGCGCGTGTAGACCTTGGCCAGGGCGTGCGTGGGCGTCAGCACGTAGCCGGCGTCCCAGAGGAAGGCGCGCTGCAGGAGGCCGGGCAGGTCGCCCCACGCGAGCGCGTTGGTGCTGAGCTGCTGCTGCAGCTCGCTGGGCAGCGCGTCCGCGCTCACGTCCGAGAGTTGCGCGGTGTCGTCCAGCTCCGTGTAGAGCACGTAGAACTGCTGCGCGAAGTCGGAGTGCGCGCCCGAGAACTCGAAGCCTGTCTCGACCGGGACGTCGATGGCGGACGCGGCGTGGGGCCCCGTCGTGGACGCCAGCAGCACGAGCAGCGCGGCCAGCGGCGACATCGTCCCGTGCTGGTGCTTTAGGACGCACTGAATTCCGTCGCTCGGCGATTGGGTGGGAGTTTTGACCAATTGGAGAGGGCACGGCTCGCCGACACTCGCTTCGGTCGCAGGAGCGTTCTCTGCCACAGGGAAGTGGGCGTAAACCAGCGGCGCGGACTTCAGTGCGACTTGCGCTCGTCGGGCGGCATTTTCACTGCACGTTCGTGTTTGGTGAGCGCGCGACCCTGTCACAGGCCGTTGTCTGTTGGGGGCCCAGCTTTGGGGACCATCAAGCGAGGTCGAGGCTGCGATCTTGGGCGGCTGCAGTGTGCAATCGTCCACTGGAGCGAGCTGCAAACGTCCCCAACCGCCGAGCGGAGGACCAATCCGCTCTGTCACAGGCGCGTCCTCCCAATCCCGCGCCGGCGATCTCAGAGGCCATAGCAATCATTGGCGCTGCACCTCCCAATCCAGCGACCAGCTCGCTAAAGAACTGCGCGGTTTGACACGTTTTTGCTGCTGCCGCACACCAAGCACCACCGCCTTGCCAGTTTCCCCATCCCGTCGGAATGCCCTGCTGCTTGGACCAAGCCTTGGTCGCGCATTGCGGCGGCTTGGGCGCTTCGACAATTGGGCCCGTACCGGTACGCGCGGCAGCAAAGAGCGGAGACTCTACTTGTAGATTTCTCTGCTGCCTGCCGCGCCGGCCCAAAGAGCCACGAACAAATCTGGCCTGAAAGTGTCGGCGCCGGTACAGCGTACCGGTGGCAATTTCGCAATCATGCGCTCGGCTGCCGAAACCTGCGGGGCGCAATGCCCCGACCAACCGCTCGATTCAACTTCTCGGACCTCCGTATGATTTACTGCTGGCTCGCCGCCTCGCTGTTCACATTCCCCGTCTTTTCCGATGCCACGCGCAGTTCTGCTTGGTGGTGGTGAGCCATGTGATGGTGTGTTTCACATCCATTCCGCATGGCTGGGCCATAGTGGAAGCAAGTCAAGCGGGCGTCAAGGCAGGCTCTGATCCGCTGGCCGCCGCTGACGCTCCATTCCCGAAACCTCCTCGAGCAGCTCACAGCTCGCCGCGCCTCGCCATGTCGACGTCCCCCAAGTCCCCCATCGCGCTGGCCGCGCAGCCGTACGTCTGCGGCGGCTCGTCGGCCGTGTTCGCAGCCATTGCCATCCACCCCATCGACCTGGTCAAGGTGCACCTGCAGTTGGCCGGCCAGACGGGCGCCAACGTCACCGGCCTGGGCGTGGCCCGCTCCGTCGTGGCCAAGGAGGGCGTCGCCGGCCTGTACGCCGGCCTCTCGGCCGCCGTGGCGCGCCAGATGGTCTACGGCACGGCCCGCCTCGGCATGCACCGCGCCTTCTCCGACAAGATGATCGCGCGCCGCGTCGCCAACGGCGAGAGCGCGTCGCTGCCGCTGGCCATCAAGTCGGCGTCTGCCATCGTCACGGGCGGCATTGCCGCCACGCTCGGCTGCCCCATGGACGTGGCCCTCGTGCGCATGCAGGCCGACACGCTGGCCAAGGCCGGCGAGAAGCGCGGCTACCAGAACGTGTTCGACGCCATCGTGAAGATCGCCGGCTCCGAGGGCGTGGCCACGCTCTGGCGCGGCAGCATTCCGCTGGTGGCCCGCGGCGCGGCCATGAACCTCGGCATGATGGCCTCGTACGACCAGGCCAAGGAGATGATCGCGGCCCAGTACGGCCACGGCTTCGCCACCAACATGGGCGCCAGCGCCGTGTCCGGCTTCGCGTGCGCCTTCACGTCGCTGCCCTTCGACCTGGTCAAGTCGCGCCTCATGAACATGAAGGTGGACCCCGCCACGGGCAAGAACCCGTACTCGGGCGTGGCTGACTGCTTCAAGCAGATCGTTACCAAGGAGGGCCCCTCCAAGCTGTGGCGCGGCTACTGGACGTACTACACGCGCTGCGCACCTAACGCGATGATCGTGCTTCTGGTCGTTGAGCAGCTCAACGCCGCGTACAAGAAGGCCTTCCTCGACTAGAGTGCCATTTAGAGTCTTCCGAATCTTCCACGCCTTTCGAGTCAATCAGCCTGCGTCGCGACTTCGGCGGGCGGAATGGAACGCCCAGCGCCTATAGATTTTTTTGCACGGTGCGTCTGTCGTTCGCATAAAGACGAGGTTTGTGAGCAAGTTGTGCAACGGCCTGGTGACACGCCTCACTCCTTGGACTGGAGCGCGTCGAGCGTATGAACGCATGGAGCAACCCCAAGCCAGCAAACGTTTGTATCCTGGATCGCAGAGCAGCAAGCACGAGGGTTATTAAATAGCATGTTATTGCATCTTCCACCACCAAACTCGCGCTTGCAACTTCGATCAACCCGCACAGCAGCTTCAGGTTGTCGTTGGCGGCGTTGTCGACTTCAGCAGGCTCTGGATGTCCGTTTCCATGCTCAGAGGTGAGTCGCTGGGCCCGTAGCGCCTGAACAACCGGCCGTCGCGACTCACGAGGAACTTGACGAAGTTGTTTTCGATGAATGAGTTTGTTGCAGACTTCGCAGCCCCTGGCAGTCGCGTCTTGCACAAGAGTATCGCGTCGCGTGCGCCCGGGCCGTTCACGTCCCGCGTGGCCAGCACCGGAAAGCGCACTCCAAACAGTTCCTGGAAATGCTCAACGAGTTCCTCGTCGTTGTCGAACTCTGCGTCTCCAAACTGCGCGCTAGGGAACGCCACGACCTCGAGGCCTGCGTCTCCGTACTTCGTCGACAAGTCCACAAGCTCGAGGAGCTGCTCGGCATCGGTATTGCATGAACCGCTAGTCACGTTCGTCAGCAAGGCCACGTGACCACGCAGTTCCGACAGGCAGAAGGTGTTGCCACTTGCGTCCGTGTCCCGCAGCGAGTACAGCGAAGCCGATGAGGCTGCGAATGAAAGAATGGCAGCGTGGGTCTCTACGAACGCAGCACCAGCATCCAATAGCGCCAGAAGCCACTGTTCTTGCTCGGGTTTGCGCTCCAGAGCGAGGGTCTCCACGGTGTCGTTGCTTCCGCGACTGCCATCACTGCAAATCTTCAGCGCATAGCTGGGAACGCCTTCACCCGTCGGTGCGTCATACTCCACGGTTGCAGTACGAAGGTCTACACGCGCGAGCTCACGTCTTGCCACGTCCGTCTCAAACAGCACGAGCGAGTGGAGCTTCGTCTTGTTCACCACAGCGTAGCAACGTCTTGCTTTCGACGCGATCCCGAGCAGGTTTCGCACGTGAGACCTCCCAGATCGACGCTCTACAAACCCTGCACGAGTGGCGCCGTCCGTCACGGCCCAGACTGAGAGCGCGCTTTCGGGTTGTTGCGTTGGGTTGTTGCGGTTCGTGGTCAATTGGTGCAGGATGATGGCACCTGGCAGGGAGGTCATCGAACTAGAGTCCACCGTGGCCGATGCTACTGCATTCGACGTCGAAGCAACAGCGGTGGCTCCTGGAGCTACGAGCTCAAAGTAGCTGTCGTCCAGCACGTAAAGCTCTCCCAGAGGCTCCATGTCGGCATCTGGCGCCTCGAGTACTGGAGACAGGAAACCACTGAGCACGAGTCCTTCTGCAAGCTGCTGAGCGTCGCGGAGGGAGTAGTTGGCCGCATGAGACAGCAAGAGGTACTTCAGGATGGCCTTCAGAAGTGTGCGGCCTTGCACGAACATCCCGTGTCCAGCCTTCGCTAGATGGAACGGGTGCTGCCACCAATGAGTCCGCTGCTCGAACACGTGAAGCCGCACTTTAGGCGCCAGCAAGTACGCTGCGACCATGTCGCATTGTGCCTTGAGCTCGGACGGCAGCAAGTGGAAGCGTTGCAGTCGGCGAAACACTCGGCCTTCCACTGCTATAGCGACAGACATACGCGCGGATGCAGCAGTTCGAGTGGTGTCAATGGAGACAGCGGGCGAACGAGATGCCGCCACAAAGGACGGCTCTCGTTCCAGGCGCTCGCGCTCGGCTCGCTCTGTTTCTTGGGCGCTCTCGGCCAAGGCAGCCATGCTCCGCGCCGCACTCATTTGGGTAATTGGATAGTGAAAGGGAAAAAAACGCAGCTTGTGCAGCAACCTAACGGTGTGATCTCCATGGGTGGCTCCCTTTTCTCGTATTTGGCAATCGTACAGTTAGGGTGCACGACCTCCAGAGTTGAAGTTTGACCATCACTCTGTCCAGTGGCAATGGACACTACTAGGACGTACTTTGATCCACACAGACAGCGAGCAAACCTGCAAACCTCTGACTTTGCTATAACAAAAGTGCCAATAAAAATCGATGAATAACTACGCTTCGGTGCAGCAAGAGATAGCGTGCCAACGTGGATCCTCTGGCACCGATGGGTTGGGCGAGGCGAGGCGAGCCTCGCCAGCAGGGGATTCCACTAGGGCGCCGTCACAGCAACCGCCACGTCGTCCGTCTTGACGGCGTCCTGCTTGGTTACCACCTCCTCGGTCGAAGCGGCAGCCTCTTCATTCTCGTCCGACTTCGCCGACGCGATCTCCGCCTCCTTGGCCTCTTCCTTCTCGTCCGACTTGGCTGAAGCGACCTCGGCCTCCTTGGCCTCTTCCTCCGCCTTCTCCGGCTCAGGCGCCTTGGCCAGCAGCTCCTTGATGTCCTCCTCGAACGACAGCGGGAGGTCCTTCGGGGCGTAACGCTTGTACGGCTGGCCGTTGCGGTCCACCAGGAACTTGGTGAAGTTCCACTTGATGTAGTTGCCGAACGTGCCAGGCAGCTTCGCCTTCAGGTACGTGAAGATCGGGCGAGCGTTCGAGCCATTCACGTCGTGCTTCTCGAAAAGCGGGAACGTCACATTGTACTGCTTCACAAATTCGAGGATCTCCTCGTGCGTGCCCGGCTCCTGGCCATTGAACTGGTTGCACGGGAACCCAAGGACCACCAGACCTTCTTCCTGGTACTTCTCGTGCAGCTGCTGCAGCTCCGGGTAGTTGGTGGGGGTCAGGCCGCACTTGCTCGACACGTTCACCACCAGCACCACCTTGCCCTTGTAGTCCTCCATACTCACCTCCTTCTTGTCCATGTCGAAGTCCTTGAGCTCGTAGAACGTCTTGGCCTCCTCGGCAGCAAGGTTGTACACCTCGCGGTACTGCACGCCGACGTTCAGCAGCGTGTTGAGGAAAGATTCCTGGCCCTCCTTCGTCACCAGGTTGAGCAGCTCGAACTTGTCGCCGTACACGAGCTTCACGCCGAACTGGAAGTGCGCGTTGTCGTATTGGACGAAGCCATCGGCGGCCGCGTACTCAGCGAGCACCGCACGCGCCACGTCGGACTCGAAGAAGTAGATCTTGTTGGTCTTCTCGTTGGCCACGACGTACACGTCCTTGCCCTGGGTGAAGGCCGAGAACACGCCGGCCTTGCGCTTGAGCTGCGACGCGTAGATGGCGCCGTCGACGACGTTCCACACCGTTGTGTCCTTGGACTCTGTGATGGCGTCGGGGAGCGGCACGAACAGCTCGCTGTCCGTCACGTACTCCTTGGGGGCCTCGGCCAGGTAGTTCTTGACGCGGTCCTTGTACGAGGTGAGGAAGCCCGCCAGCACCAGCGCCTCGGCGATCTCCTTGGCGCGCGGACGGTACGGCGAGGGCTCTTCCACCTTCTTCTTCTTGTCTTCCTTCTTGGTCGCCTTGGGGGCCTCGGCCTCCTCCTTGGGGGCTTCAGCAGCCTCCTCCTTGGGGGCCTCCACCTCCTCCTTGGGGGCCTCCGCCTCGGTCGTAGGAGCCTCCGCCTCCTCCTTGGAGGCTTCCGTCGTCTCCTCCTTGGGGGCCTCCACCTCCTCCGCCTTGGCAACTTCCTTCTCCTCCGTGGCGGCGGCGGGGGCCTCCTCCTCCGCCTTCTCCTCCTCCTCGGGCTTGAGCCACTTCTCCAGGAAGTCCACGAGCTCCTTGCCGCGCACGCTCTGCGGCACCTTGGCGAGCGCCGAGTGGTGCGTCGTGAAGACCTCGGCCTTCTTCTCGGCCAGCAGCGTCTGCGCCGCCGCCGTCTGCTCGCGCAGGTCCTCGGCGAGCGCGCTGAACGCGGTCTGGCGGGCGAACGCGCGGCCTTGCAGTTCGCTCATCCTTGGTCGGCGGGTTGCTTCTTCGCTCTTGGGGCTGGTGCGCACTTGCTGGCAAGTTGCGGAATGAGCCAACTTTTCCTTCTCCGCCGCACCTTTCCTTCAACGTGCGCGCGACGCAGCTGTGTATACCGTATAGCTGCGCAACCCACCAAAGCCTCGAAGGGCAAAACCGATACGCTAGGTGCGCAGACGGGGCCATTCCATTTCAAAGGGAGCATGTGACCACCCACAGACAGCTTTCGTCAGCACGAGCAACGATGTGCAAGACCATAATGGTATAAAGTGCTGTCGCTACATGTATTCACGCAGGTAAAGGATCGGATGTGGCAGGTGAGAATGTGCGACAATGCGGGAAAAGTGCAGCCATGTAGCATAGCAGGTCCGCGTATAGTGTATACATCCAAAACCTACACTTTTCCGTGTGGCGCGCTGTGCGCTGCTCGCTCACCTGCTTGTCTCTCCTTCCGCTCTAGCACCGAGCGGCAGCCTGCTGTCTAGACTCCACCCGAGTGGGCACTCCCGCGGCAGCGGAGCTTCCTGCACCATTTGCCGTCGCAGCTCGTTGGTGCGTCTCTATCACACACATTTTTTGCGCACCGCGGTCACGCTGACATACACATGTGTGTACAGTTTGTACAGATGACAGCAGCCGCTGCTGGGAGGTCGTTCGCTTGAGCGGAGAAGAGACAGCACCGCCTGGTCGCCGCCACGGCAAGAGCAAGGTACAGTACTCGGCTCGCCGCAATGAGGACAAGCATGGCGTTGAAGTGACGAGGCTCCGCGTTGGACCAATCAGCGGTGCAAGTATACAAACGGTCATACAAACAATAAGTCGCTTTTGAGGGGATGGGCTCGAGTGTATACTCTTGACGCAGCTGCGCCAGAAGCCGCCACTCCGCGACTTTCCTTGGACGCCTACAGCTGTGCGAGCTCCTTCCTGGCAGCGTTGCTGACACCGAGGCGAAGGCGCCACTCGGAGGACCGCTTGACGCGTGTGGGCGCGCTGCTTTCGGTCGGTGCGGGCACGTCAAAATCATCATCGCGCCAAAAATGGTGCGCCGAGCGTTGATCCTATCCTAGCAGGCAACTTCAACGTGCGACTTGTCTGGCTTCGCCGCCTTCTCGGCTAGGAGGCAGCCTGCTCGCTGGCCAAGAACGCTTCGTGTGCGCAGCCGCCCGACGCTCAACGCTAGCCACACGTCCTTCTGTTAGCTGAAGAGGCCGCGCTTCATGCGCGTCGGAGGGGACGAAGCGATGCTGATTGCGGCAATGCAGATCTCCCGCGCAAGCCAGTCGTCGATAGGGGGGGGGCTAACCCCCGCTCCTTGTTTTCCACGATGATCGAGTTTTGGAGTCCGCGAAGACCAAGCTCCGGTGGAGCAAGAACAGCGGCGAGCTTCTCCGTCCAGCAAAGCGTATTCAAGACCACTTGAAGCGAATCCACCGTGTCTTGTACTTTGAGCGTCACTGACGGCGTCGGCGACAGTCGAACGTAGCAAGGTGTTTGCATGCTAGTAATTAAGTCTGAATGCTTTGAGGACACTGCTGAGCACACTGTCGTGAAGCTCCAGGACCCCCCTGGTCGTCATCGATACTGCTGCCGTTTGGGGCGTTTGAACATGCTTGGGGCCGTCGCCAAGATCAAACCAATGCGGCAGGTTGTTACAACGGGACGGGATATTTGATAGCCATTAACTACAGCCCTCTCGGGCGCTACAATCGCTTTGCTTACATTTCTTACATTTCTGCATGAACGTACACGCTCGCGTGAGTGGAGTAGCGGTACACGTCGTCGCAGCAGTTCCTGCAGATGGTGCGGATCTTGAGCTTCTTTTGCTGTTGCTGACTGAGACTTGAGCGGCGTCGACCCATGCCGCGCCCGCCAGTGCTCCCTACCGAGTTCATCTGCATGCCGGTCCGCGCGTTGGCGAAGCTGTCTACGGAGGCCTGGTAGCCGCACTTGCGGCACAGCGACACCGAGTGGCAGATATCGCACATATACCGCCTCCGAAAGAGCCCGAAGCGCTTGCCGCAGTGCTGGCATGCGCTGGCCTTCTCGTCGATGGTGCCAATCGAGCGTGAAATGGGCCGGAACGTGCCCGGGATGGAGGTCTGAACTGACTCTTGGCGCAGCATGGCGTCCGTGCTGCTGTGTGCCCGAGTCAAGGTGCCAGTCGTAGCAGTCGTGCTTGTGTTGGTGCCGTCGAACGTGCTGCCGCGCTGGCTAGGATCGACCTCCACGGACGGAGAAGAGCTGGACGTTGACGTTGAGGACCGCCTTGGCAGCATGGAGACCCCCTGTCCTGTGGACATACTGGCCGCGGGGGCCACTACCTCCGATGTGGACTTCTTAATTCGCTTAAGGCGATAGCTTCGAGACTGCGTGCCCTGGACACCCATCACACTCGCCCGCATGAGACCATACACCGTCAAAAAGCACGCGAAAATGAGTCCAAGCGAGCGAATCCCCTCGGCGTTTAGCGACCCCAGCAGGGCAGCAGATGACCGACACGCTGCGGTGCCGTTGCTCTCCCCTTCGTCCACCTGTGTCCAATGGTACTCGTACGCGCTCGACACGTTGTCTCTGCAGATGGCCTGTACACGGTAGGCATATCTCCGTCCGGGGTGGACGTCCAAGTCCACGAGCTCCGACGTGTTCTCGTCCAGCAGCGTGGTCCACTGCGGCTGGTTCTGTCTGTCCGGGTATCGCTGGAGCACGAAGCGCTCCACAGGCCACAAGAGCGTCTCGAAGCTGCGCCAGCGCAGCACCACAGCGTCACATGTCCCTGCCGCCACCAGCAGCGGCGCGTGCGGGAACGCAGGGTCTGTCCGAACAGCAAAACAAGCAACGCACACGTCAGACCCTGCAGCACCAAACGCCGACTGTCGTCGCGGCGTACATTTGCGCGCGGTCTTCTCTCCGTGCAGCTCGCGCGGCATCTCGGCCGGGAACAGGTCGTCGTCATCGGTCGTGGGGGCTTCTCCGGCTTCGGCTGCGCAGCCGAGAAACGGACACGCGGCGTCATACAGCGCATCGATTCCTGGCACTGGGAGGCGTCACACAAACACACACAACGCGTGTGAGACCCTCAAAACGCCAACTGATCCCTTCGCTTCACAACGAGGCGCTGGCTGGTTCCTCTACCTCGAAGGTCGAGCGCAGAGGCCTGGACGCCCACGTGGAGGCGGAGGCTGCACAGCGCCAGCAGCAGCAGCAGCAGCAGCAGCAGCGTGGGGCAGCCGTCGTGGGTCATTCGCGCGGCGGCCTCTGGCGGAATGGCACGGGCGGGTAACTGGATGCGGCCTGGAGCTCCTCGCTTCCCCTCTCTCTCGCAGGTGGCGGCAATGAGCACAGACATGCATCGGGATTATGTTTCGCCGCGCTGTGATTGGTCGGAAATCGGACATGCTGATTGGTTTATTTGGCAGTATTCCTCTGTGGGGGGAGCCCTGCCCCGATGATGATTTTCGGCAGGCCGAAAATCAGGGCCAGGACGCGAAACGGAGCCTCTGCGTAATCCGCGTAGGTCCGATTATGCTAAGCGAGAGGTGTCATCTCATCAGTTGAACAAGAGCGATTGGACAACAGACGCCGTTGAAGCATCCCCGCGCGAATCAGTGCTCAGCTCATGCAAGTGGAGCTCATCGCCTGCGCAGCTTTCCGAGCGCGGCCACGACATCGGGCGCCTGGGCTATTGGCATGAAGAAGCGCTGTCGTCCTCGCCGTCGCTGCTGCCGCCGCCGGCGACGGGCGCTAAATGGAAAGCCCGGCGGCATCTGGTCGCTCATAAACGGGATTAAGTCGGTACCGAATTGCTCCGCACAATTATTGTGAATTGAGCCGGTTTGCACATGTCACTTGGATACGCGTACCGAATAACCTTAGCTATGCAATACACTTTGCTTTGAGATACAGGTACGACTGACCAATCAAGAGCTACACCTGGATGCCACTGACCAATCAAGAGCTCATTTCTAGTCTGTGTGCCGCAGAGCAGATGTATAACAAAGGTTATTCGGTAACTAGTAGTACTAACTACGAATTAGCATTGCTACAATACTGGAATTGCATCCGGAATCCGGTTTGGACTTTTTATCACAGCCGGTTTAAACCGAATTAAAAAGCGAATTCGTCGATTTGATTCGGTTCAAACCGGTTATGCATTCATACAGCATTACTCCAAAATCTTATTCAGATAGTTATTGTGTTTCACGCATACATGTATAATTAAAGGTAAGATATCGCTAAACATTGAATATAACTCAAACGCATTTATAGATATTTGTAGATTGTATCCCGCATCTTTTATAATTTGTATATTATATGTAGTATTAAGGTGATTGAACGCAGCTCTTTTCTTGATACCGGCTCGTGGAATTAGCACACAACAGCAGCTCCCACAGCAAGCGCAGCGAGCTTTACGCCCAGCAGCAACTTCATATCGTAAGCCTCGTGACACGTGGCCAACAGAGCGCGCACGTGGTCCCGATTCGCCAAGTCTACGAAGTGTTCAGCCCGAACCCACTATGCAATCGGTGCTGCAGTAGAGCGGCTGCTCGGTGCGCAGTACGGCGCCGTCCTTCGTCTCTGCGGTGTACAACAACGAGAGCGGTGCCAGCTTCCGCAACGTGGACGTGTCGCTCGTAAACTCGTACGCCAATGCGGGAGTAAATTAGCATGATAGAGGCGACGGTATCGGTAGACCTTCCACGCTTCCATATTTATCAGCAGCAGCAAAGATTACAGATTCTAATTGAAGCGCCATTGGTAGACTTTTCGTCCAATGATGCTCACCGGCTTTGACAGTTAATCCATTTTTTTTGCAACCGATTTCATCCGGATTCCATTCAAATCGATTTGGTTTGAAACCGATTTACATCCTCTAGTCAGCAATGACCAACTCAGGTGAACGCGGAGAAAGGGGCTGCGAAGGTCGAGCTGAGGAACGGTCTCACATTGTGCGATCTCTAATTACGATAAGCAAGACTTCCCTCGTTCACAATCCATTAGTATGCGTAACGACATTTGTGTAGCAGAGCACCACCGACAAACAGTGCTGGTCTGTGTGTTTGTCAAACACACAGACCAGCGTGACGCAGCGCATCGACAGAGTATCGCGCTTCAGCGCCATTCGCATCCAACAAACAACACCAGCTCCACAGTGAATAAGCAGCACGTTCATATTGTAGCTGGCTACAGGCGTGACCTAGGACCACGACACCAGCTGGCCCTTTACGCCTCCGTAGCCTTCTGCGCCAACAGTGTCTTGACGTCTTCCTCGAGCGACAGCGGGCGGTCCTTCGGAGCGAAACGCTTGTACGGCTGGCCGTTGCGGTCCACAAGGAACTTGGTGAAGTTCCACTTCACAAAGTCGCCGAACGAGCCAGGCAACTTCGTCTTCAGGTACGTGAACACTGGCCGAGCCGTTGCGCCGTTCACGTCGTGCTTCTCGAAGAACGGGAACGTCACATTGTACTGCTTCACGAACTCCATGATCTCCTCGTGCGTGCCCGGCTCCTGGCCATTGAACTGGTTGCACGGGAACGCCAGCACCTCCAGACCCTCGTCCTTGTACTTCTCGTACAGCTGCTGCAGCTCCGGGTAGTTCGTCGGCGTCAGCCCGCACTTGCTCGACACGTTCACGGCCAGCACCACCTTGCCCTTGTACTTCGACATGGGCACCTCGTTGCCGGCCATGTCGAAGTCCTTCAGCTCGTAGAACGACTTGATCTTGGCCGTGTCCTCCACGTTGAACACCTCGCGGTACTGCGCGCCGGCGTTGATGAACGAGTTGAGCCACTCCTCCTGCTTCTCCTTGCTCTCGGCCGCCAAGATCTCGGTGCTCTTAGCGTTCGCCAGCTTGATGCCGTGGGTCATGGACGCGTCGAACTCGACGGTGGCGTCCGACGACAGGTCCACGGTGGCGACGGGCGTGGCCTTGTTGGTCTCCGACTCGAACACCGCCACGCTCTTCTTCTTGTCGTTGGCCTCGACGTACACGAGCTGCTTGCCGCCCGTGAGCTTGGCCAGCAGGCCCGCGCGCTTGCGGTGCAGGTTGCCGGCCTGGATGACGCCCTCGGTCTTGTTCTCCGTGCTCATGCTGGTGGCTGTCTCTGCGTCTTGAGCTGCTCGAGACGAATTAGATAATGAGCGGTTACAAAAGGGGAAGAAGACGTGAGCGGCTCAGCGAGTATGTGCACCACACAAACATGTGACATGTTTTGACTTGGGCGGATGCACGTAGCGCGTCTTCGTGCCTTGACCAGAATGGGAGAATCCACTTGCACGTTGTCGTCGTGAGGCTGGAGGCAACGACCGATCAAAGCCTCGGAGCCGGGAGGATAAGTCGCGTGCTTGCTGCTCCTTTCGGACGGGTTCGGCGTGCGCACGGTGGTTCGTCACCGGCCAAGGTCCCATCGCGTGCCGTCAACGGCTGAAGAGATTGCGCGCGCTCGACCTTCTTAGCAGCAACCATCAGCAACTTCTTGCCAAGTGTGCCAAGACCGATCGATGTTTGGCGTGTGCTTGAGCACCATCCTCGTTCACAAGAGCTGGTTGTAGATCAACGCCAACGACGGAAACTGGCTGCCGCTTGGGTAACTTCGCTGTGGACGTCGCTCGGCGTATCCATCACGTCAATTCGGCCCACGACGCTCTGTTGTTTCGAAGACAACTAGCTCTGGCTGGTCGTTTTTGGGCGACAATTACTCGCGGTAAAAAAAACAAATTCACGAACACGCGTTTGCTTCAATAGCTTTTTACTACATATTGTTCGCATGGGCGCTTATCGTTCACTTCAACCGGAGCTACAGCACCCACCAGCGGCAGGAGCAGGCATGACGCGATCGACTTCTTCTTCAGGAACGCCCCCGTCCAAGAGCTTCTGGCGACCCAGAACCCTGGCGTATACAATATCGACTTGAGCCTGAAGTCTCTTGGCTCCGAGCTCGCACTCAAAGAGCTCTTGGCGGTGGTGTCGCTCGTCGTCTTCGATACAAACTTTCTTCTCAGCCGCGGCTCGCACCTTCTTCTCAGCCATTTTTCGCGAGCACTGTTCCCAATCCGTGTCATCGTCGGACTCATCTTCAATCTCGACTTCTTCGTCGCTCGATATGTTGCGGAACACCGGCGAAACCCGATCGTAAGTGGGGCAAAGCTTATCGAAACTGGCCCGTATGTTCTCATCAACTCCACCAATCTGGTAGGCAGCGAAGAGTCCCGACTCATTCAGCCACTTGTTGTCGTCCTCCCATCGCTTCTCAATCCAACGAATCTTGGCATCGATCGAGGTTACGCTGCGATGCATGATCCCGGATGTCTTCAACACTGAAATAATCTCTTCACACACTGCAACCTTTTCGCTCTTCCACCAACCATAGTTCCCTGGGGTTTCGAGCCATCGCACAAGAACATCCAAGGGATGCTGGTTCACCGTCCGAGTCTCATCGGCACGGTCCACTATAGGAGCATTCAAAGCTTTTCTCGGTCAGTTTCTTGGTAGCTCTCTTGCCTTTTCTCGCCGGCATGCTTCTCTGTTGTGACTTTCACGCTCTTCACAGCTATGGGACCGGCCATATCCGGATAGTGCCGACGGCGCACACCACCGTATCTTGACTGCTGCATGAAAGCTTTCTTGTAGGGATCGAATAGTTTTAACATACCTGAAACAACGATATATCTTGCTGCACGATATTTTCACGCTGGAATTCAATTGTGTCGTTTGCTTCCATTCCCTTCATTACCAAGCATGCATCGTTTTTCACAGGCGCAGGCTTTAATTTTCTTTTGCCTTCCGCGCCAACACAGACTTGATGTCCTCCTCGAGCGACAGCGGGCGGTCCTTCGGAGCGAAGCGCTTGTACGGCTGGCCGTTGCGGTCCACAAGGAACTTTGTGAAGTTCCACTTCACAAAGTCGCCGAACGAGCCAGGCAACTTCGTCTTCAGGTACGTGAACACCGGCCGAGCCGTTGCGCCGTTCACGTCGTGCTTCTCGAAGAACGGGAACGTCACATTGTACTGCTTCACGAACTCTATGATCTCCTCGTGCGTGCCCGGCTCCTGGCCATTGAACTGGTTGCACGGGAACGCCAGCACCTCCAGACCCTCGTCCTTGTACTTCTCGTACAGCTGCTGCAGCTCCGGGTAGTTCGTCGGCGTCAGCCCGCACTTGCTCGACACGTTCACGGCCAGCACCACCTTGCCCTTGTACTTCGACATGGGCACCTCGTTGCCGGCCATGTCGAAGTCCTTCAGCTCGTAGAACGACTTGATCTTGGCCGTGTCCTCCACGTTGAACACCTCGCGGTACTGCGCGCCGGCGTTGATGAACGAGTTGAGCCACTCCTCCTGCTTCTCCTTGCTCTCGGCCGCCAAGATCTCGGTGCTCTTGGCATTCGCCAGCTTGATGCCGTGTTGCATGTCGTCACTAAACTCCACCGTGGCACCACTGGCCGCATCAAATTCATCGAGTGTCTCAAACGCCACGTCCGAGTCGAAGACGTACACAGCCTTGCTCTGGTCATTGGCCACCACGTAGAACGGCTCCCGACCCCCCAGAAACCTACCCAAAAAGCCCTCCTTCTTGCGATACAAAGTCCCCGCTTGAATGGTCCCTTCCCGGACGCTCCAGATCGACGTGGTCTCGTCGTCGGCAAGTCCTTGGCCGACGCCCAGGAATTCTGCGTTTTGGGTCTCAAAACCAAAGTTTTCCACGAGTTTCGAGGGCCTTTTCGGGGTCAAAAAGCCGCTCTGCACCAGGCCATCGGCCACTTTGGCAGCGTATCCTGCGGGGTGATTGGTTTTGGGTTCTTGCTCCAGATTCTGGCTAATGGCGCGAAGCAGAGCGACTCCCGAGGCTTCGGGGAAGGCGGAGGGGGCGAAAAGCTGCTTCTTGGCCTCGGCCGACAGCAGGTGCGCCCGGATCCGAGTCACGTCGCCCTGCAGCTCGGTCGGGAGCGCCTGGAAGTGGCGCCACAGGTCGAACACCCGACCCTGGAGAGCCTTGGTCGCGGTCATAGTCAGAATTGCGCTTGTTTTCGGATTGAAGTGCGCTAATTTCGGGTTTGTCGTTTGGCCTGCTTTCCCGGAACTCATGTGACGGGACAAGCACTCGCTGTTTGTGGATTTCGAGTTGCTTACGTGCACGACTAAAAGGTTGAGAAGGTTGGAGGTTGCCGTTTATGCTTGTTGTGGCAACATGTGGTCATGTTGAAGTGGTTTCTGGATACGAATGGATAGATTTTGTATGAAGATGGTCGGCGTGCGCGACTAACGCTTGATGCTTGCAGGTTGTTGTGCAGATTTGGCCACGACATCATCGATTGTCAAATTCATTTCGTAAGTGGTGAGTTCTAGTTGTGGGACCCTTTTTGCCGTAGCTGAAAATTCACTCGCTGGAACGTTTTACTGGCACGGTTTCTGCGTTCTGATGGGCTGACGCGAGCTTGATGCTTGCAAGTTGTTGTGCAGCTTTGGCCACGACATCATCGATTACGGTGTGACGACTGACACACTCGTCAGTGCCTACTGCTTTGAGTAGGTCGTGGAAAGATAGAAATACGGACTGTGGCTCGGTCGGTGCCTTTCCGGTTTACTGCTTTGGTTAATGAGTTCGCCCTCCCGGGTGCGCCTTTGCACTGAGGGCTGCGTGCCCCCACAACGCATTTTACTTGATTCGCAACAGCTACCCAAGCCCGACTTCACCCTTGCGCGATGGTCTTCTCGCAACAAGGTAGCGTTGGATTTTCAATCATGCCCTCCAACTCAAAGAATAAGAGGTGTAAAGTTTACAAAGGTAAAGTCTGCCATCGACTTGTGCATCGTGTTAGTACAGTAGCTCTAACGCCAGTTCGCTTCTTGTGTTGTAGTAATTGTGCTCGGTGACAGCGGCGTTGGCAAGTCGAGTCTAGTGCGTCGAATGGCCGGCTCTGATTCTCTATCAGTTGAAGATGGCGTTTTCAAGGACTACCTATCGAAAATGGCGACCATCGAAGGTGCCCCTGCGCCGCTGAAAGTACAGCTATGGCATACTGCAGGCCAAGAAAAATTTGGTGCTGCTCGACTGCCGAGCTCCTTCTTCCGTCACGCGGATGCCGCGCTGGTAGTCTACGACGTCACGGATCGACAAAGTTTCGTTGGCGTGTTGCGATGGGTGCTGCAAATCCAAGCCTACAGGGCCGCTGCAGACTCCGCCTTCTCTATCACACTTGTCGGGCACAAGTGCGACGTCTCGGATTCGATTCGACAAGTTCGTGAAGATGAAGGACGCAAACTTGTCAAACTCATCGCCGCTTCGCACTTCTTCGAGTGCTCTTCCAAAAGCGGCACCAACGTCCAGGCGTGCTTCGATGCTGTCGCTACTGCGCTGGCCAGCGGGTCATCGTGGATGCTTTCGAGCACGTCGCTGACTTTCGTCAACGTGGACCTCCGCCAGCCAGCAGACTCCGCAGCGCAGACACGTGGTCGGTTCAGACTCGCAGCTCCGAGCAGTGGCCTCGACGTTTCTTCGCCAACCCCGGATAGTGCCTCGATCGCAGCCCGCAGTCCAACGTTGAGGGCTCTCTCGGCGAAGCCTCGCTTGCCCATCGTCGGCACACCGTACATCGGGACGCTCGCCGTGCTCTTGTCGATGCCCATGGTTCTCCTCTGGCTCGATGACGACGCTCTGCTGCAATGGGCCGAAGCTGTCGGCATCCAGTGAGCTACACCGACAGAACTTGTGGTGTGCATGTCGTCAATGAGTGTAGTACGTTAGAGTCATGTTCGTGGCAGTCAAATCAGATTTGCTTTTTATGAATATGCTGCTCCTTTCAACACAAAGAATAATAAAAACGTTGCCACTACATCCTCGCAGCCGTCAAAATGTGCGATCATCGACATGGCACACGCCACGTCGGTCCTGGTACTTGTCTGGTCGGGACGTGGCTGAACCTGCAGTCGGTTCCTCCACTTACGCCACGATTTTGGGGCCGATCACGGGCACGTAGCTCAGCACCGAGACGGTGACGCCCTTGACCGTGCCGTAGGTGGACGACGAGGCGTGCACCACCTGCGTCTTGGTGTAGTCAGCCGCGTTGGCGACCGTGTTGTAGACGGCCGATGAGGCGGACGAGACCTTCTCGGTGGTGAAGTCCTTGGCCTTCGTGACGGTCGCGCCCGTCTTCTTGACCGCCTTCGAGGCCACGTCCACGGCCTCGTCCTTCTTCTTGAGCGCGAACTGCTGGCCGCTGTAGAGCGTGGTGAGCACGGACGAGATGCCGGCGTCCACCTTGTCGTCCAGGGCGTTGAGGCCCGGCCCCACCCAGGCCTCGTCGATGTCGAACAGCGTCTTGCCGCTCACCTTGGTGAGCACCGTGTTGGCCGTGTTCTCGCCGAAGCGCGCGAAGGGCGCCACGACGCGGAAGCTCGTGGTGTAGCCGTACACGCGCTTGGACGTGTCGTAGTAGTAGGCCGCGCGCATGAACCACGGGCGGTGCGTGTCGACGACGGCCAGCGCCGTGTCCTTGGGCTCCCAGTCCACGCGGAAGTAGAGCAGTATCGTGTTGGGCGCCGCCTTGGCGCCGAACGTGAACGTCATCTTGCGCTCCAGCTTGCTCTTGAGGAACTCGGCCAGCGGCTGGCTCGTGTCCACGAGCGCCTTCTTCCTCTTCTCCTGCAGCAGCTCGATGGTGAGCTTGGCGTCGGCGGGCGCGCCCGATATGTTCAGCTTCACGTGCTCGTCGCGAAGCGCGTCGTGCGTCTTGAACGAGGTCGTGTGCTGGGCCTTGCCCACGGCGAAGCGCACGGCGTGCAGCTTCTCGGCGTGGCCCTCCTCCACGAAGGTGGCCTCGATGCGGTGCACCTTGATCGTGAGCGTTCCGGACGTCGGCATGGCGAGCACTTGGTTCTTGGCGGGCGCTTGGTTGGTGGACACGGGGCTGTGCCTCGAGCGACGAATTCAGAAATGAGCTGGTTGCAGCGAGAGACCTCGGAAGCCAGTCGCATGCGATGGATACCCGTCCAGCTTGTGATGCGCGTTCGCGTCAATCCGAATCGAAATATGGGGCCGGAAATGGGCACGATGGGGCAGTTGTGGCCGGTCGACTGACATTCTTCCTGCCCAATTATCAGAAAATGGGTACGCCGTGCTCTGCACACGGTCCGACGGTTCCGTCCGCAGCGTCGGCGGCGTCAACTTGGCCGCTCGTTTGATAACCGAAATGAGTGTTTGAAGCTCGTCCTTGACGAACATGCGCGGTGGACACGGCGTGGATGCATGACAGTGTCATTGACACGGCTAAGCAGTGGCTCGCCTTGCCGCGACGCTGAGAGAATCCTCACGAGGGCCTCGCGCATTTATTCCCCAAAACAGAACCATCGCCCTTCAACTTCCGAACGCTGGCGGCGAGAGTTGCACCGGGCAGACAGACGCCTCCATCGCGCTGGTCACCTCCTGTAGGCCGCGAGCGTCTCGGGCTTCACGTTCTCCGCTCTTCTCCGTCTCTGCACCGCCACCGCCCTGGACACTACGACCACACTGCGCGGGTTTCTATCCCGAGTCGTGGACTCAGCTCCACAAATGCCCGACCCAATGAGCTGGTGCAGATCGCGGGCTTCTCTAGCCACCAGCGCGTGCAGGTCGCCATCATGTCCCGCGCAGGGGCTCCCACCGATGGAGCTGCCGCACCGCAGCCATTTGAGACTCGCGTGCAGACTCTCGGACACTAGTAGCACACGGTGCACTGCGAGATGCCGAAGCAGCAGCAGGATCTCGAGCACGAACACCAACCGCTTGCTTGGGAGCTTCGACTGCATCTCCAGCTGCTCGATCAAAACCGGCAGCAAGGAACCCTGCGAGGCTGCAAAGCGGGGGGCAAGCTTCGGACGCTCGCTCCACTGCCGAGCGACGCGGGTCGCTTCCAACAGCACGAGCACCGCGGCATCCTCATTGGTGGAGCCTGTGCCTTGCGCTTCAAGCGCTCTGCTGGCGCGGTGGTAGTGGTCAACGACCCCGCACACGACGCCCAGCAGGCGTTGCTCCAGGATGAGCTTCTCGGCCAGCGCGACTTGTACCTCGTCTCCGAGAGTCGAGTGCGGTAGTGCGAACAGATGCGTGAGCGTGGCGAGAAGTGCACTCATCACTTCCGCTTGCGGCTGCCACGTCTCGACCACTGCAGCGAGCCACCACGTCGTTTCCTTGCTGGGCGCAGGCGCGAACAACGCTTCCAGCGCCTGGACAGGATGCTGACGAAGTAGGAGCAACGCCATGTCGAGCCACGAGCGGATGGAGGCAACTTCCCGGTTGAAGACCGCGAAGCTGTCGAGCATGCGTCTTGAGATTTCACGCGGCCATTTGCTGCCTTCTGTCGACCTCTCGCCGTTGAACAGCATTAACCCAATCGGTCGCGGAGACGAGTACAATGCCACCAACACGCGTAACGCAGCCACCACCAGTGCGTGTGCTCGTCTTCGTGGCGTCTCCACACGAAGGAATCGATCCATGACGCCCAGGAGATCATCCATCAGTTGTCGCGGTCGAAGCTTGGTGACGTGGAGCTCGTTGCTGCGGAACAGAACCTCGCATGCGCGCAGGGAGGCTTCCTGCACCCGAATCGACTGTGCGTGGGCTGATCGCATGTCGAACAGCTCGCTCCACATCTCAAGGCGACCGGCCTGGCATTGGAAACGAATCGACGCTTGACACGCCAAAGCGATGACTCGACCCAGGACCCATTGCACCTCTTCCTCACACAGATGTATCTGCACCAGCCCCCTCAGCAGCTTGACGCGTTCTTCAGTCGCCAACGTGGAGTCCACCGCTAGCTGAGCCTGAGGGTGGTCTGCCAGAGCGCTGAGTATCCGAGTTAGGTTGGTGTACACGCTCTGAGCATTGCTCGGGCTCGCTTTCAGATCGTTGAGGGCCTCATTGATCTCCTGCTTAGCTGATGCCAGACCCGCGGGGCTCATGAGCTTCGCATGTTGGATCATCTTGTACTGTTAGAGAGCACCAGCACGAGAAAAACACCTCCTACGAACCAGTTGGAGGTTTGATTGTCCCCTGAGAATAGCGTGAAACGAACTCGTTGCTTAAGACTGTCCAGCATGCCTGTGACTCCGAACAACGACGGCCATGGCAGTGGAAGGAACTCGCCATCCGAGTGCTGAGCTGTACGACCGAGTCGAGCTCATCCCTGGGAAACTCGACTTTGCCTCGCTCAAGTCGACAAAGCTCCGTGACAACACCACAGCAACACTCAGTCACGGCGACGAAGAGGAGTACACATGCATGGATGGCGACCTGGTGTACGCTCGGTTCTTCGCAGACTTTGGTCCACTGCACTTGTCACGCACAGTGCGCTTCTGTCGCGCACTGGAATCACGCTTGGGCTTGGCCAAGGGGCCTGATGGCGCACCCGTGGCAGCAAAAGGGAAGCGAGTGGTGCTTTACTGCAGCGATCATCCGCACAAGCGAGCGAATGCAACGACATTGCTCGCGATCTTCTTGGTGGTGGCTGGCGGCCTCACGCCAGAGCTGGCAGTGACGCGAGTGCTCAACGATGGCAAACTGTCACCGCCATTTGGCTTCCGAGACGCTTCGTCCGGGGTGTGCACATTCTTCATCACCTTGCTAGACTGCGCTCGAGCCATGCACAAGGCGATAGCGTCGTCTCTTTGGAGCTACCAGGTCTTCTCCGTCGACGAGTATGATCACCTCGATCGGTTGGAGAACGGCGACATCAACTGGATCGTTCCTGGAAAGCTGGTAGCCTTCAGTGGTCCGCAACGCGAACGAATTATGCTCGACGCCGAGTCTGGAGCAGCCACACTGCTTGCTCGAGACTACGCCACAGTCTTTCATGACATTGGCGTCACCTGCGTGATCCGCTTCAACGAGGCCTCCACTTACGACCGCAAGGCCTTCACCCACGCGGGGCTGCGGCATATCGACATGCCGTTCCCGGACGGCAGCAATCCCAGCGACGAAATCCTCTACAAGTTCATCCGCGTACGAGCTGCACAAACACCTGCATCTTCTCCATGGGATTTCACCTCATTGTGTGTTTTGTTGCTATTTCTCCAGGTGTGCGAGCGGGAGACTGGAGCGGTGGCCGTGCACTGCAAAGCTGGGCTGGGGCGCACAGGCACCGCCATCGCCGCGTTCCTCATGAAGAACTACCGCTTCGCCGCCACAGAGGCGATCGCTTGGTGTCGAATCTGCCGTCCAGGCTGCATCGTCGGCCCTCAGCAGCACTTCCTCACCGTCAAGCAGCCTCAACTGCACTCGCTCCCGTCCATCTTTGAGGTGCAACCTGTTGCCAACCCATCACAACCAGCACAGCAGCAACCCAGGAAGAACACCATGCACAGCAAGCTGGAGCGCCTCCCTCGTCACCAAGCAAACACACGCGTAAGTTTCAGGTGAAAAAAACAACTTATACTCATTGCTTTCTCTCTACGTGGACCCCGTTTCATAATTTGTTGTTGGTCCCTTTCTGTCGGAATCGAGCCCGCGGTCGTCCTCTCTCTCCGTTCCCTCGCGGTCCAAGCACTCGCAATCAGTGCTCCCCCCTTAAGTCGGAGGAGCCGGCGTCGCACTCGGAGGTCCTCGTCCACGTAGTAACACATATTTCGTCTTTGTTTCGTGGCCTGCTTCACCACTCCGTCGTCATGCCCCATAATCCTCCACACGGCTTGTACGCCTCACCGCACACCGTTTATACTCCGTTTTTCGTCCCGTCACTTTGTTTTTTCTGCTGGTCTTTTCTTGGTTTTCTCCACCGCATGCATGTCGAAGAGTTGCGAGCAGCGCTCACATGTTGGTTCCCGTTACCGGTGGGGTGACCTGCTGTCGGCTCCCCACCTCAGGCCCGTATTTTGGGCCCGAGTATAGGTATATGGCTCGCAACAGAATAGGTCACACCCCGCACCACTCCATAGGTCGACGACGACGCGTGCACCACCTGGGAGCTCGCGTAGTCTGCCACGTTGGTCACGGTGCCGTACACCGCGCCCGACGCGGCTGCCACCTTGTGCGTCGTGTAGTTGGTCGCTCGAACCGCCGTGTTGCCCGTCTTGTGGGCGACCGTGGACACCGCGCGAACGGCCTTGTCCTTGGTCCGGACGACGAGCTGCTGGCCCTCGTAGAGCTTCGTGAAGGCCACAGAGATCGTAGCGTCCACCTTGTTGTCCACCGAGTCGAGTGCGGGCACCATCAGCGACTGGTCCACGTCGAAGAGCGTCTTGCCCGACACTGTGGCCAGCACCGTGTTGACCGTCGCTTCACCCAGACGGGCGAACGGCTTCACCACGCGGAAGCTGGTCGTGTAGTCGTACACGCTCTTCGACGTCTCGTAGTAGTACGCCGCGCGCATGAACCACGGCCGGTGGGTCTCTGCCGGTGCCAGCGTCGTCTTCTCCTCCTGCTGCTGGGTCTGCGTCCAGTCGGCGCTGTACCACAGATGCATCGTGGTCGGCGCCGAGACGGGGCCGAACGTGAACGTCATCTTGTTGTTCCGGAAGCCATCCATGAACTCCCTCAGGGTCCGCTTGATAGTCACCAGCGGCTTCGCCTGATCTTGCTGAAGCACTTCAATCGTGACTTCCTCAGACTCCGCCGTCGCCTGCACGTTGCTGTTGGTGGTGGTAATCACAAATGATTGCGTAGAAGTTATAGTTAGTATAACAGGTTCGTGTGCGTCACACATATATCATGCGGTCAACGTACTAGTGCAGGGTCTCGTCGATCGCATGGTTGGCCGACGCGTACTGCGTGCGGCGCTCCTTGTCGCCCACGGCCAGCCGAATGCCGAACTTGTCTGCGGGCTCTACGCCTCCGGCCTCGAGTCGATGGACTGTCGTCAATCAAAGAAGCAGCAACACGTCAGCCAGGTCTGAAGCCCTCTAGGGTCCAGCGAAGCAGCAGGAAGCGCACCCGTCACGGCCAGTGTCCCGGACACCGCCATCTTGCCCCGATCCCCGTCGAGACTTGGCGCTTTGCTGGCCAAATCGGAAATGACCAAGCTTTGTAGCTTGTCGGCGGCCCGAGCGAAGCCATCACAGCGGAACTTTCCGGTTGCCCGCGCGCCCTCTCGCTCCGCGATGGGTGCGTCTGTCTCTCATTTGGCGTTTGTATGCTGCGACAGATGGACAGCACTTGACCTCGGCTTGCCCCAGCTCTGGCAAAGCCTCTGCGGGCGGCGACAACGGGCTGCAGCCGAATGCTTTTGGCCCAAGAGCGGAGAGCCAAGCCCGACGCTGTCTCACTAACGGCTGCGAAAGGAGGCGCTAGACTCGGAGCTTGTATGCCGGGCGGGCCACGGCCAGTGAACGGCATCCGAGCAGACGCGGAGACAGGCTCGTCTCTGCGCGCGCGCGACATGCACCTCTGACGTAGGGCTTGTCATTTCGCCAGTTGTCCGCCCCGTAATAAGCCGAAAAGATCGCATGTACGTCAGCAGCAACGGCGTTTTGGCATCCAATGCGGCAGAGTCTGCCGAGGAGTCCATGCTCGCTGCATTTTGCCGTGGCAGTGCAGACGTGGCCGGCGCCAATATTTGAGCGGGTGTCTACGGCGCCGCCGTGATCGCGGGGCCCGATGGGAAGCGCGTTCAGTGTTCGCGTCTGCCTGGCTGGGGGCAGTTGCGCGGGCCCGGCGCTGCCGCCGCGCTGGATAGGAATCAGGAGCGGTGAGCGCCAGCCAAGTGGGACCGCCAGCTGCAATCGTTGAGGGCGCGAGTTGAGTCGGGAATCTCCTTCCGATGCGTGTACAGGGCGGACTTCAACGGCGGCGGGGGCGGACTCCACCCCGCGGCGACCCGAGCACAATTATGGCCAAGCCGCTGCTTCATCGTCGTCAATGCCGTTGTCCCCCGTGGCGCCGCGGTCTTAGTGCACCCATCCGCACCCTGAGCCAACTCGCGACATCAATTCGCGGACCTGACGGTGGCGCATCCGAGCCCGAGCCGAGCCTGCACCCACCACCTGTGAGGCAGTCGCCGCGGCCGAATTCGAAGGCGGCGGCGACGAGACCTGTGCTATGCCGGCCGCGAGCTTGCACGCACTAGCACTTGGAAACTGCTCGCCCGCGGCTCAGCTGCCGGGGCAGCAGCGAACCGAGCGCCTGCAGGGTAACGCCGCGGGCCGTGCGACTCGCAGCGCCGTACAGCGCCGCGGAAAAAAGGCAACTTTCTTGGCAGGCTCTATTCCGTGTGCGCCACACCGGCGCGTGACGCGCTTCCGGTGCGGATCGCAAGCCTGACGCGCATGCATGCCACAGCTACATGCACTTACCGTGGTGCTCTTGAATTTTGCGGGTTTGTGCCCGTCGAGGAGGGTCCGGGCTGCGTAAATGACCAGCGCCGTCGACGACTGGCCTCGGCGCTCGCCACTTGCCCTGTTCCGGCGGCATGTTTAACTCTACGGTACGCAGTCGTCATTGGCCATGACGGCCGCGAACACTGAGCGCGCTGAATGGCATCCGGCCAGCGCTGCTGGCACTTGCTGTTGCCGGTCTATAGACCGGGCGGCGCCGGCCCGAGTTCGAATGCCGCGCGCGGTGCATCACGGCTCCCGGTCGACGAGCGAGACCAGATCGTCCAGCAGCCTTGAAGGGCGTTGTCAGCGTTAACGTATGCGCTCTCTGCCCTCTCTGCCCTCTCTGCCCTCGGAGAAGGCGCTTCCCTCACTTTCCAATTCGCGGCCACTGCCATCCGCCCGACCATGCCGACGACCGGGACGCTCACGATCAAGGTGCACCGCATCGAGGCCGCCTTCGGCGAGGACGAGTACGCCGGCAAGAAGCTGGCCGTGCGCTTCGCCGTGGGCAAGGCCCAGCACACGACCTCGTTCAAGCAGCACGACGCGCTCCTCGACGAGCTCGTGAAGCTGACCGTCTCGGGCGCGACGGCCGACGCCAAGCTCGCCATCGAGCTGCTGCAGGAGAAGGGCAAGAAGCCCATCGTGAGCACGCACAAGTCGCTGGCTGAGTTCCAGAACAACCCGCGCAACCGCAAGATGACGTTCACGTTCGGCGCCAAGGCGGCGCCCAGCACGGCGCTGCTCTCGTACAGCGCCGACTGGCAGTCGAGCGAGACGACGCTGGCCACGTACGAGACCCACCGCCCATGGTTCATGCGCGCGGCCTACTACTACGACACGACCAAGAACGTGTACAAGTACACCACGAGCTTCCGCGTCGTGGCGCCCTTCGCGCGCTTCGGCGAGAGCACGGCCAACACGGTGGTGGAGAAGGTGAGCGGCAAGTCGCTGCACGAGATCGACGAGGCCTGGGTGGGGCCGGGCCTCAACGCCCTGGACGACAGGGTGGACGCCACCATCTCGTCCGTGGCCGAGACGCTCTACACGGGCCAGCAGTTCGCGCTCAAGAAGAAGGACGAGGCCGTGGGCGCGGCCTCCACGGTCGTCAAGAAGACGGGCGAGCGGGTCTCGGGCGCGGTAGGCGCCACGGTGCACACGGCCACCAACGTCAAGGACTACACGACGGAGAAGGTGGTCACGGCCACCTCGGCCGTCTACGGCTCCGTGGCCAGCGTGGCCGACTACACCAAGACGCAGGTGGTGCACGCCTCGTCGTCCACCTACGGCACGGTCAAGGGCGTCACCTTCACGGCGCTCAGCTACGTGCCCGTGATCGGCCCCAAGATCGCGGTCTAAGCGAGGCTATCGGCGAGATAGTTTCAGGTGCAACACCATTGGCTGCCCATCGGGAGCAGCTTCGTATCGATATTTGTTTATAAGGAGGGCCCCAGGAAGCTGCGGAGCGACGGCCAGAACCGAAGAACAGGGACGTAGCGTATAACCTTAAACATGAGCAAGTTACTGGCATTCGTGATGTTGAAGCTGTTGCTGTGGTGGAGACCAACTTGACTTGTCCTCCACAGACACGAGCAGTTGTCGCCAACTCTATTGCCACGGCGCACGACGCTGCTTTCATGTTGGCGAGCACCCACGCTAGAATCAGCGGAGACCACGACAATCGGGGCGAGTTCGGCGTGAAAGCGTGGAAAGCGCGTTGGAGCTCGTGACCGTTCATGACCACCACGGTGCTGTGCCACGTCAACACGCAGGGTGTTGTTGCCGTGTACTGCTTCTGACAAGCACGCCCCGATAGCTCCACGTCACTTGCTGCTAGCTCGAACCCGGATTGCGCCATGAAAGTTTCACTGAAACTGCTTCGCACCTGCTGCATGCTTCTCGCTGGGAATGCGCAATACGTGTAGCTGTGTCTGCGGCATCAGGACAGCAAACACTTGAGCAGTATCCTAGCCGTCAGGCTGCAGAGGATGCAACCTGGCCAGTCGACTCGAAGCAATTTCCCGCTGTCAGTATCAAGCAGAGTTTGTGAGTCGCGACGCCCGCAAGCCGTGCAAAATTTTGGTTCTGTTTGGGAGCCCAAGGCATTCGTTTCACTGTTGAAGGAAAAGAAAAAAAACTCGGGAAGCGGCTTCTCCAGCGCACGAAACCCAAATCACAAGCAAAACCCAAACAGGACAAGCGAACACTTGATTAATTCTCACCAGGCACCTTCTTGTTCCACTCGCCAGTCCGAGCCTTCTTCTTCTTCAGACCGTCCTCGAGCACATCCAAAGCCTTCTCCTCGTCGTCGACCAGTTCTGTAGTGACACGAGTAGCGATTATCGTTAGTACGGCAGGAATTCAGGAACCATAAGCACAAAACCTTTGAACACTTACCAATCGTCGCGGCGGCGCACCGGAAGTCATTGAAAACGGTGGCCGCAGCCTCGATAGGCGACAGCCTCTTGCTCTCTCCCTTTGAAATCGAAAGCAACTGCAGGAACGGGCTCTTCTTGTACGACACGGCGAGCTCCCCGTCCTCCGTGAACAGCAGCTCGCAAGGCTCGTTCACCAACAGCGACTGCACGTCCTCGTTAGGGATCGCCACCTCCTTCAGAGTGTGCGCTCCGTCAGCAGCCGCGATCTCGAAGAATCGCACGTGCTGGTAGTTCACGAGCACAGCCACAACGTTCGTCTTGGGGCAAACCGCCAGCGACACGTTAATCAAGCTCTTGGCAGCCTTGCGGGCGTTGTCGTCGCTGGCACCGTCAGCGTCATCATCAAGGGGCTCCAGAGACACTTCCACACCGGGAAGAAGAGTCTCGGACGCGAGCAGCTTGCCCGTCGTCATCTGCCACAGCTTCAGCGTGTTGTCCATGGACGTAGACACCGCAAGGTCCGGCGTGACAGCGCTGCACGCCGCCTTGGTCAGACTAGCGGCGTGGCCCAAGCAGTAGCTCTCGACGATGGCGGCGTTCGGGAACCTCGACACGCGCAGCTTCTCGTCGCGGTCCGCGGTGAGCAGCAGCGACGAGTCGCGGTTCACTGCCACATGGGTGACCATGGACGTCGTGTGGCCCAGCAGCGTCTTGAGGTCGCGGTCCACGTCCGGGAAGGGCACAGCCACGGCCTCGCCCGTCTTCTGGCCCACGATGACCGCGTACTTGGTCTCCCCATTGGGCAGCGCCAGGTGGCCCACGGCCATGCACGTGGCGCTACGAGGCACCGAGCGCGAGGCCTTGAGGCGCAGCGTCTCGGCCGCCAGGTCCAGCTCGTAGTGCACCAGGCGTCGCTCGTCTACGAGCAGCAGCAGCGCCAGAAGATCGGACTCGGAGCCCTGCGGCCGGAACAGCGCGACGGTCGTGACGCGGTTGGCCGGCGGCGCCGGCTGCGTGGCCTGCTTCGCCTCGTCCGCGTCCGCGTCCAAAGCGGCCGCCGCGCCCTGCAGCACCTCAAACCGCAGCAATTTCTGCGTGGCCGACGCGGCCGAAGGCAGCACGAACACCGTCGAGTTGCGCACCGTCACCACGACGCCCCGCGCCGCCGCCACGAACACACCCGTCGCCACCATTTTGATCGGAAATGGCTGGTGTCTGGCATTCCATGCGGTCGGCACATGGCTACATTGTGTATACATGGTGTATTCACATCACTGCATCCATCATCAAAAGTGGACCGCACATTCAAATTGACCCCAAGCCATGCTCGCCAGGAGGTAAGGTGCCCAACGCTTTGCTATATATAGTCGATGTAGCCATCCTCTCACCCTGCCGGCAATGCATTGCTCTCTCTGCTTCAGGCTGCGTCATGCGGCGGCGACGCGCGCGCTGCGGCTGGCGGCTCGCTCCGCCAGCTCGTTCCGCTCGCACTCGTGTGGGGAGCTGCGCCAGGAGCCGCACGAGGGCCAGCGCGTGACGCTGAGCGGCTGGGTGGACGCCATCCGCCCGTTTGGCCCCATCTCGTTCCTGTCGCTGCGGGACCGCTACGGCGTCACGCAGCTCGTGCTGGAGAAGGACGTCCTGGAGGCGGCGGCCGACGTGGTGAGCAAGATCCGCCCCGAGTCGGTGGTGCAGGCCTCGGGTGTCGTGCGCGCGCGACCGGCCAAAATGCGCAACGCCAACATGGCTACAGGTTCCGTGGAGGTGGTCGTGGACGAGATCGTCGAGCTCAACGCGTGCGCGAACCTGCCGATCCAAGTGGCTACAGGCTCCGAAGTGGCGAACGAAGACACGCGACTGCGGCACCGCTACCTGGACCTGCGTCGTCCGGCGCTGCAGCAGAACTTGGTGGTGCGCTCGCGTATTTCGCTGGCTGCACGCAACTTCCTGTGCTCGGAGGGTTTCTTGGAGATTGAGACGCCCACGCTGTTCAAGAGCACGCCCGAGGGCGCGAGGGAGTTCCTGGTGCCCACGCGCAACGAGGGCCAGTTCTACGCGCTCACGCAGAGCCCGCAGCAGTACAAGCAGCTGCTGATGGTGGGCGGGCTCGACCGATACTTCCAGCTTGCGAGGTGCTACCGCGACGAAGGTGGCCGCGCGGACCGTCAGCCGGAATTCACGCAGATCGACCTGGAAATGTCGTTTGTCACTCGCGAGGACGTCATGAACCTGATGGAGCGTCTGGTCAAGGAGATCTGGAGGGCGGCCGACAAGGAATTGCCCGACCGCCCCTTTGTCCGCATGGCCTTCGACGAGACCATGCACCGCTTTGGTGTCGACAAGCCGGATACTCGTTACGGCATTGAACTGAAGGATGTGGACGACCTGCTGCAAGATTGCGACTTCGCACCGTTCAAGACGGCGCTCGCAGACAAGAACCCCAAGATTCACAGCAAGCGCGGCGTGGTTCGCGCTATCAACGCGAAGTCCCTTGCTAGCGGTGGGTTCTCGCGCAAGGACATTGATGAACTGGAGAAAGCGGCCAAGCGCGCATCGAAGACCGCCAGTGCCTTTGTGGTTAAGGTGGAGGCAGATAAACAATGGAAGTCCTCGCTAGCGAAGAAGCTTGCTGCCTCGGAGATTGAACAGCTGAACGAGCGTCTTGACGCCGAAGAGGGCGACGTTCTCATCTTCTCTGCTGGTTCGTACCACGACGTGAACACGCTGCTCGGACGCCTGCGCACACACACCTCGCAGCTGCTGTACGCCAAGGGTTGTTTGCAAGAGGAGCTGGACCCGAACAACTTCCACCACCTGTGGGTGGTCGATTTCCCCATGTTCGAGCGCAGCGAGGATGACGATGGTAACATCCTCGAGAGTGGTGATAAGATTGCGCTGTCGGCGACGCACCACCCGTTCACTGCTCCTCGCGCCGACGACGCCGCGATTCTTGATGAGATTTTGGCGACTGTCGAAGCTGCCGCCGCAAGAGGCGAGAAGAAGAGCTTGCTGGAGGACCCTGAAATCGCGGAAAAGCTCCTGGAGGTCACCGCGCAGCACTACGACATTGTGTGCAATGGCTGGGAGCTGGGCGGAGGTTCCATCCGTATTCACCAGGCTAAGCTGCAGCAAGCCGTTTTCGAGGACGTGCTAGAGCTGCCGACCCTGCAGCGCCAGAGCTTCGAGCACCTGCTGCTAGCTCTCAGCCACGGTGCCCCGCCCCACGGAGGTATTGCGCTGGGACTGGACCGCCTTGTCGCGATCCTGTGTGGAGCACCAAGCCTTCGCGATGTGATCGCATTTCCGAAGTCATCCACGGGCAACGAGCTCATGACCAACGCCCCGGGGCCCGTGCTACCTGAGCAGCTCGAGGAGTACCACATCCAGGTGCATCATGAGGAAGAGTAGGCGACTGCAACATATTTTTTGGCAAAGGCAAAGAAAACGTAATAGACTGGGTGAACTAAGTCGGATGAATGTGAGTCAGTGCGGCCAAACGGCTAAGTATCGGGTCGACGCTGCAGCCACGCGAATACGGAGGACCTCACCACGTCAGGAGAATGCCATTGCCATGACCTATAAGCTTGTGCTATTTTCCGTAACGTGCATTCTCACAGAGGATATGTACTTGTCTAAAGTAGGAAAGTTTGAGCGAGAAAGCTGTAGTACAAGCGCACGAAGAATATCGTGTTGGCCTGCATTATTTTGGATTCATTGACGTACTTTTCCGGCTCGAGTACACGCAACTTTGGATCAACCACTCCACATAGACCGGCTACTCTCAGCAGCAACAACTTGTGGTAGCGCATTGTAGCTGGAAGGAGTTCAACGGCAAAGATATGAAAGAGCTCTAGCATACACTTCCTGCTGCATCCAGTTTGGGTGGTCTAAATCACTGTTGTGCGTAAGGTTCAGTCCGTGGATACAGGCTAGGCTGTACTTTGGGTAATTCAAACCAGGTGTGGGATTAATTCTTCCATGAAGTTCTAATCCCAAATGATGAAGGTTTCAAACAGCTTTCGCTGAGATGGTCGGGACATTTTATACCTTGTTACAAAGCCGTCCAGAAACCAAACTGATCCCACCTCATCATTATTCTTTCTCTTCTCTTTACGCGTTGTTGCCCCTGCTTCGATAAGAAGAATGGCCTTGCAAGAAATAGGGTTGTGCTCCACAGGGTGGATTCTTGTATTTTTTGGTTTCACATCGTGTTGTCTAATTTACTTGGCGCCGCGACGATGCTGTGCAGCAGACACACCCCGTTCCGCTTGGCGGGCCTCGAGCAGCTTGACACACTGCACAGGCGAGCGCAGGTTCTGCCCAGTGACACCACCACTCTATCCGCTCTTGGGGCTGGAAACGCCATCATCGGATTCCTCGAGTCCTCGTTACCTTCGTTTGGCGTCGAGGTGGGGCTGGACCAGTCCATCTCGCACTCGTCCGACCACGGAGACGTTCTGTAGCCCCGTTGCAGTGTCTGGAAACTCGGCAACACCGGGAGGTTCTGGCACTGGGGGAGATGCGCGCCGGCATTGAAGTGCTTGGAGATGGGGGTGACCATCGTCCTCCCATCGTCGACCAGAGGCGACGACCTCTGTCGAACGAATTGGAGCGGTGACAGCGCGTGCTCCTGGGCGGCAGGGGGCGCTGGAGTCGTATACTGGTCGTCCAGACGAGGACGACCCAACTCGGTCGGTTCCACCTTGAACGGCGACTCGGCGAGATCGATCGACGGTCTGCAACGCGAGAACGCGCCACTGGTTCTGGTTCTGGCGGCGCCAAGTGGCGTTTGAGCCTTGTGCTCGGAGCAAATGCCTCCGCGGATGGCTCGCTTCCAACACTCGGCGATACGACACACCGAGTTGCCGCCGTGAGCGTGGCAGTAGCTGTTGGCCAGTGCACGCTTGTTGCAGGTGTGTGATAGGCATTTCCGGTAGCCCCCGTGGCCCACGCAGAGCCCGTCGTACTGCACCACCTTGCTACAGCCTTCCATTCGGCATCGCTTGCCCCCACCTGAAAGTACCAGGTATCAGCAACGAGTAACCACGTTAGCATACCCCACGGATCGATCATTTGAACGGGGACATGCGCGCACCGTGTGAAATGCAGGCGCCGCCGCTCTGCGCTCGCTTCTTGCAGCCCTGGTAGCCGCACTTCTTGCCCCCGCCGTGGACCCAGCAGAACCCTCCGGTCTGTGCACTCTTCGTGCAATCCGGAGACTGGCACCGCTTGCCGCCGCCGTGCGCGACGCAGCACCCGCGACTGACAACGCTAGTGGCGCAGCCCTCGACCGAGCACTTCTTGCCCCCGCCGTGCGAGATGCACAGTCCGCCGCGCTTGGCGGTCTTCTGGCACTCCGGGAACCCGCACCGCCGCGAGTGCGTCCGCGAGCTGGAGGTGAAGGTCGATCCGGCGTTGTTGCTGTCGTCACTGTGGAAACTGAGCGTCAGGGAGGCCGAGCTCCCGCTGCTCGAGTGCATCTGGGCGAGCGAACTCAATCTTGGGACTGCAGCATCGAAACGGAGCAAACGGAGTGTGAGCTAACTGCAATCACATAAGTTGTGGTGAAGACAAGATGGCAGCGAGGACAAGCGACCTCATATCCCAGTTCGCTTGTCCTGAACTCAGGTCTGATACAGCCGTGCGCTTCGCATTGTTGTCGCTCGAGTCCTCCACCTTCCTTGATAATCGAGTGGTACTCGCTCGCCGCCCCGCCTCAAGGTGTATGTACCTTGGTCTCTGAGCACCGTGCTGGGCAAGACACTTCTTGCAGACTGGTTGAAGCTGTGCCTCTGGTGAAGCTTGGCTTGTGGTGAGGCGACGAAAAGTGAAAATGTCTGGACCGCAGGACGAGCAACCGCCGTAGGTTTGCACCTACGATGCTCAGGGCAATTACGAACTGCCAGAGACTACGCGACTGAACTCCATTCGCCGGTTATTGTTGGCCGCTCTGCTTGTCGACCTCGCTTCCTACCAATTTTGCTCGAAACGCGATGAATTCCTGCTTGTTCGTCTACGTTTCTCCGTGCGGACAAAAGTATTAAGACGCCCAACAGCTGCATCAACCTACCAAACCTGTAGGAAGATGCTTCCTTTACCTGTCTTCGGGTCGGC
>JAGDFM010000414.1:1204-34842 GCA_019155715.1 Phytophthora pseudosyringae
CTAACAACCCCTCCCCCCCCCCCCCCCCCCCCCCCATAGAGCTTGGTTGAGAGAGCTATAGCACTGTTCGAGCAATCGAAACGACACCGGGGCCTTGGAGCGAACGGGACCGTCGAGACGGGAGACGCCTTTTAAGACCATGCGAATTTGTGGATGTCCGCTGGGAAATACGACGGATGCCGCCTGGAAGAAATGCCGGATACCATGGAGATTAGCCGCGATGGTAGCGCCTCGAGTTGGTCGGCTCGAGCCGAAACCGTGCTGAAATCGGTGAAGGATGAAATCGGTGATACATTGGAGCTTGGTTTCGGATGAGTAACCAAGTAGCGCGGGTTGCCTGCCACGCCGAGACGCCCATGCATGCCACGCTCTCAGAGATCCGCGGTACATGACGTACGTCGATGCCGCGACCGAATGGGCTCGGAAATAGTACGCCAAGTCGCTTCCAGACTCGAAACATCCCCGACCGGAGGGACCTGCGTCCAACCACGGGTTAGTTGATCATATAAGGAGCTCAGTGATTGTGTAGTGTATGAGCGAGAGCCAGCGTCCGCGATCCGGTTGTCCACGCCGGCCACATGGGTAGCTGAGAAACGAAGGCCGAATTGCAGTTCCCAATGGCTGAGGAAATGGATGACGGTCTGCGCACGGCGGTTCTGCGACGCCATTTTGTTTTGCCAAGCCACTGCTGAGGTATTGTCAATTTTGAACTAGACGTGGACAAGAGCTCGCGGTAGTTGATATCAAAGCCGACAAGGGATGGCGTGGATAAGGCTTCGTTCTACCGTAGCGCAAAACCACTTGATCGACCGGAACGAGAGCACGCAGCACACTGTCAGATGCATCCATTTCAACGATAACGTCCGGTCGGGTGCAAGCATGAAAATACTGTAAGGGCACGCTGGTAAATCTAATATGCTGGACCACCAAACTAGATCCTGTTTCATGTCTGAAGACACTGGAACGTACTGCCAGCGGTGGAGAAATCGTTCTTGTTGGCACAGTCGTTGGAGAAACGGACGCGCAGGCCTCACACAAGTAGCTACATGACGAAGACGACCGAGGAGCGAACGGTATTCTGCGCGGGCGAGATGGTCAGCAACGAAAGCGGCACGAACGCACTCCTTCGTCTTCGTAATTCTTGCATCCGGCATAGCAACGGTCCGTGCGACCGTGTCGAAGACAAGACCGAGCACCTTCTGTCGCGAGCTCCAGGCTGTAAATTTGTCCTCGTTAATGGCACCGTGACCCAGTACAATAATCATAGCGCATCGAAGCAAACGTTCGACGTCATCGCAGTTGTCGCCGATGTCTGCAGCGACATTGATGCGGTCGTCCACCCAGTAGTAGTTGAAGGGCCCTAAAGACCGATATGAATTCAAGGACGTGCCGTGGAGGTCCGCGATCGCCCCACCGACGACGCCATAACTGGCTGGCGAACCGGACCAACCGAACGCAGCTGACATGTCAATAATAACATCTTCCAGCCGACCGCCGAAAAGATTCGCATATTTGCTGTGGGTGCATACATTACGAAACGCAGACGCAACGTCGCCTGCTTGCAGCTTGATTTCGGCATCCGGGTACTGCTGCTGTTGTCGAATGATTTCAGCAACGATTGCATCGCATGGCTCAAAGGTAGGCTTGCATAGACGCTCAACATCGGTGGCACTATTGATGGACTTGCCTTCCGGAAACGAGAGGTCGTGAATAACCCTGCCGGTCGTCAGTGGATACGCGTCACTCTTGTCCACAACTCCAAACGGACTGAGTTATACCTCCGGCCAGAAGTTTAAAATGTCGAGATCAAGCACAAAACAGCGCCACTGGTCCTGTTCCTTCCGAATGTTCTTGACAAGTACGGAGTAGCGTTCGGTCGCCGATTTGTGGTTGGCGGGATACGAACGTGGTCGCTGTAAGGGGCGCGCCAATGGCGCGTGCACGCCAGATGACGCGATGTCCAGCAAGGCGGTAAGGTGCGGGTAGCTGGGACAGGCTCCTAGAACGACGGCCGGAACGATTCGTTTATTTGGGCGTAGTCGTCGGGCGTCTGGTCACGCATGAGCTCCACAAACTGCGGGAGTTTAATGTTGGTCTGGCGTACGAACTCCGATAACACGCGCTGGAGCTCTTTGTCAAGCGATGGGGCCCCACGGATAGATTGTGGTGACGCTGACGGCAGGGTTAGTCCCACATAACTGAGCGCCGCGTTGATGTTACGAAGTCGAATGCGGTCCCACAGACCAGCACGGACCTCCGCGTTGTGAGCGAGATGACGAATGGCCACCCGATCCGGAATTGAGCGCCGGCACACCGACGGTACGGAAGCCCGACACCCGCACCGAAGCTGCTGCGGTAATGGAGACAGCCCGCGTAACATACGTGTATTGTCCCGGGCGCCAGTGTGCGCTGAGTTCATAGTGGAGTGCGCCGCAGAATCACTATGCTGAGGAGACACCACCAACTTAGGCGGTGAAACTGTTGCACTGGTGTCGACCGTAGCGACATGGTGGCGATGAGTGCCGTGGGGCGACTCACGAGCAGGCGGAACGCCGTTGGGCGGTTCCGCTGCAACGCAAGGACCATGGGGTGCCTTGGTTCCGTTCGTTGTGATGGGGCAGACAATAGCCGCAGGTGGCACGCCTGGGAATATGGAATGTTCGTTTGCATAGCCAGGAAGTACGAGTGTAGTTACAGTGGCGGTGCATGGGTACCGCAGTGCTGACGAACGAGCAGCGCCGCGGCCACTTCAGGCACGGTTGCGGAGGTTGGTGTGACGTCGCTTGGAACCGTAGTTGCGATCAATGAAATCTTGGAGATCGCGATGTAAATGACCATCCCAGCGGTGGGTGCGTCGCTGGTGGGCGCATAGGTCCGCCGTACCGCCGTAGCACGTGCCACCACCGAGAAATCGCAGGCACGGTTTGCATCCGTCGCGGTCACGCGGGATCTGACGACGAACGTGCTCGGGCATGATCGGCGTACGCACGGCTGGGTCGCGTCGGGGTTGGAACGATGCCTGACGTGGTGGCGCAGCGACGTGTGCCCCACTGGAACTGGCCGCGGAAACTGTAGTCGCGGAAACTGTAGCCATACGCAACGCGAGTCCATTCAGCGCCGCTTGTCAGTCAGAGTTGTGGTAGTCCACCGTGCGGACCGCCTCACAGAAGTTACGCCACCAGTGTGGCGAGTCCACAAGCAGGTGCGCAAGGGCCCGGCCCAGATACTGATTCACGTATAGCAACGTGAGCGTGACACGTTCGGGCGTGTTGTTATCACGCTCGAGATTTACAAGCACAAACCGCTTGACGCGGGACAGAAGTCGGCGCACGTGGTCGTGCCACAACGCGTCACCGAATGACACCAATCTACTGACAGCGGCCAAAAGGTCCTCGTACGAGGAGCACTGAGCAACCGTCGCAGGCAGTGTGGCTCCAGCCTCAAAATCAGCCGAGAAATTAGCGTTTGGCGAACCCCGTTGAAGTAGCTCCAGTTCCGACTGTGTCAGAGATCAACTCCCGGAACATGCGGTGGTCGGCGAGCTTATGGGCCAAAGGTGGTTAGTTTTCGCCCTTCACGCGTGTTCGAGGGAGCTGGAAATCGGCGCAGCGCAGCTCACACAGAGCTGCCGGTGGTAGGTCAGCAGGGTTGCCCAAGGGTGCCAGTGTCTACGACACCAGCACGTCCGACGCTGGCACATCGGCAGCCGAGCTCAGGCCCGTATCCGTGGTGGCCGGGATGTTTGACTCTACGGGGGCAGTGGCACCCAGTGACATGGTGGTCGGTCGCGTCTGCAATCGGCGTCGAAGGTCGGCGAACATCACAAAAAGCTGGTCAACCTTTTCGGAAAGGGACGATTGCAACGTTGGCATGGGCTGCTGTGGCGGCAAGCCCGGCGCGAAGGATCTCGCGAAGTCGTCGAGATTGAGGGCTGCGGAAGGGTTCGGCCGGAGCTGGACAAAGGGTGGATGTTCCTCGGGGGCGATACGGCCAATTGCTGTACCGGTCGAGAGGTTAGCTGGCACCTCCACGGCCAGCGAAACTGGGGTGCTGACCGGTGAGTTCGCCACTGTTGGCGGCTCATCTGCCAACAGAGCCACGGCGCCTAGACATGTCGACGACGACGCTGGCAAGGGTGCACGAGATGCCGGGCTCTGGGGGCCCGAGGAGGCCACGACAGGGCCATCGTCGCCTGCGGGACGGGACGTGGTAGCCGACGTGTCGAGGGTGCCAGCCTTACGCTTTCTCTTCCGGGCCTCCGCAAGTTCCACGCCGCTGGCGGGACCCACGCGCTTCACCTTTCGCGCGGCACTGCGCAAGGCGCTGGCCACCTTCCGGCTCCGGATTGCGAGCACTTGAGCGACCTGGGGACGTCGCAGCGGGCAGAGCGGGGCCGTCATCCACAACGATCATGTCGGTGGCAGATGGGGTGGCCTTAGGTAACGCAGACGCAGAGACACCGGCGGCAGAAGGGACGCCGTCGGTGTTGCTCATTGTCGGGACGTCTGACATAACATCGGACGGGGTGGCCCGAACTTCCGACGGTGTCCACAGACGGGAGGGAGCGATGACTGGCTAGGTGGCTGCAGTGCCGGTGGCGCCGAGGTGGGCGCAGACACGTCCGGGTCGGGGATCGCCCGAGTCGGAGAAGAGGTAGGAGACATCGTCAAAATGCTTGAACTGTTGCTTGAGGTGCCGAGGGGGAAACTTGGAAAGTGAGTGGCTCTGAGCGTTGTGTTTGCTTCCTTGCGGCCTCACCGGAGCTAAACCGGTAGACGGCAACCCCATTTGCTGCTCCTTAGGATTGTGCGCTTGAACTGAACTCCTCCAGCCGAGAAAACTAATATTCCCGCCGGCCGCGGGCCCTGCTCACCTGTGTCTCCGACACCTTCACCAACTTCACCGTTCCGTTCGAAAGGGGTCTCTGACCACGCGCCACCAACAGCCGCGAGGCTTTCGGTGTCCGAGTATCATTCAGCGCACGAGCTTCGACACGGTCAGAGGGCCATGGGTGGCGACGCCCCGGAAGGTCGTGCCCCCGTGCGCTATGCGCGCGATAGCCTCTTCGAGGACCTTGAAGAGGGCGAGGAGCCCGTCGACTACAGCAAGTCCGTGGCTGGTGGCAGTCCTGCTCACTCGGCGAGCCCGCGTCCGCTGCGCACGCTGAATCCCTTCGAGGTGACGACTTTGCAAGTCTTGCGCGACGCGCCTCCGCTTCCTTCGCGGGGAGCCGACGACGATACCACTCACGGCTAGCTACGAGACGTACTGGAGATCTACTACGTCATTATTGCCTACTTATGAGAAACTGATCAGAAGTTACGAAGATGAACAACGCCGTGAGGATGGGTGGACCGAACTCCGTCGCAGTGCTCGCTTGGTTGAAGCGAATGCCTCTGTTGACGAAGATGGATTGCTCTTCTAGGAGTGGGGCCTGGACAGCTGAAAGTTGTGGAAGTCGCGGCTGTCTTGTGAATACAAGGGAGACTTCAAAAGGTAGTAAGCGCTGGTGGCGCTCAGGACCTCGCAGAGGATCCCATTGTTTACATGTTGAGCACCGTGGGGGTGCCTTGCTTTTGAAAAATGTTTGAATGTTGAGAACGACGCACGAATGCGAGCGGGGAACGCTGCTTCGAAAGAAACTATTACGGATATGGATGAGAACTACGCTAGTGCTCACTTGGCTACATTAGGCTTGCTGGTCGGACAACCGAGAGGCGAGTTCGACGGGGACGCGGGCGAAGCTCCGTCGTCTTCTCCGTCCTCGTCCTCCTCTTCGTCTTCGGAAGGGTCGGAGGGCAGCGCGGTGAAAGAACCGCGCTGCCACCGGGGCTTTAGACCCGAAGGCAGACGTGGAGAAGCGCCTGAGCAACCGTGCTTTGGCCCGTATCCGGCGAGATATCACCTCGAACCGTTCTGCTAAACCCCATTGGTTTGGAGACCTCACCCAGGGCAAGTGGCTAGCACTGGCGAATGACGACCGGATTGGACGTTTTCAGCGCTCGATCAACGACCATCTCCGCAACAACGCATACATCGAGCCTACGGTGCCGCCGTACGCGCCCAAAGAGGCGAAGAAAGTGGGTCGAGCAGTGCTGGAATGTGCTCAAATCCGCCCTCGTCAAGACGATAGCGTCCTTGAGCCGCTTCTCGTAGGCCGGACGGTCCTCGTATTCGTTCACCACATCAGGAACGTCGCAAAGGAGGTTGGCACGCTGTTCCCACGTGGCGATATTCGCTGGATCGTGGATCATATCGTGGAGCACGAGGATCCACCTCGTGGCACTCGTACGCAATCTTGCCGAACACGCGCGGTTCCAGCCGCGCGACGCTATCGAGTGCGATGGCTTGGCTTCCCGCCAGAAGTGGCATCTACAAGCGGCGGCGGGCCATCACGTTGGTAGTACTTGCGTCCTGGACGCCCAGGAAGACGTGTACGTGATGGTGACTCACGCGCTTGAAGATTGGCCTCACGCTGAGAGGGTTCTGGATCAGTGGGTTCTGGAGCGGAGAATCCTCGGTCGGTTCCAGGCTCATACGCTGGATCTGGGTTCGGACCGCTCGCGTCACTGGACACTGCATCAGGCTGCAGTGGTGTCTCTGGAATTGTAGCTGGATGGTATTTCTTGAGTCGCCCGACGTAGAACGTCGGGTGTAGTCACAGTGAGGTGGGGATATCTAAGGAGTAAGCGTCGCCAATTACCTTGATCACTTTGAACGGCCCAATAAAGCGCGGCGCGAGTTTTTTCGCGCCGAGGTTCGTCACTGCTCGGTTCCGTATGCCATCTGTCGACAGGAGAACTCGCTCTCCTGTCTTGAAGGCAGCCATATTCTTCCTTCCACGCTTGTCTGCGTTCTCCTTCTGCTTGTCCACAGCTGTCTGTAGCGCATCACGAACGAATCGGGTGACCGATTGGCGTTGAAGAATGAAGTCGGGAACGGCCGCGTTGTCGATGGGTCGCGCCGGAGTCTTCGGCGCGTAGTTGGCGATAGGAGACACGCGATTGGGCGGCGGAACATCCGCAGCCGGGTTGATCAGCGTCCGTGTAGTCCACATGGCGAGAGGGGACGCCATATCACGTGGTGTCGCGACAGGCTTCTTCGCTTGGGATCGTGTGATCGCGTTAGCGCTCACGTTGCGTGAGCTGCACTCGTTGGTTGTAGCGGTGCGTCTTGCAATACCGGTTCAGAAACCGGTGTGTCTCCAGACGCCGGAACAGTCGCTTCCACATCTCCTTCCCCACCCAGAGTGGAGCCACGAGGCGCCATGAGGAAACCGTGGATGACCCGAGCTCGCACGTCGGCGTAATTTGGAATTACCACCCGAGGCGCATCGAACCGATCGATGCTGTACGTCAGCAGATCTCCATCAAGGCGGTATCGGTCGATCTGGCCGCGCTTGGTGCGCGAGAGAGCTCCCAGTACAGTGTCGCTGGGAGCACGCAAGTACGCGACGATGTCACTGTACACGGAGTCGTACTCGTACGCTGCTGCGATCTCGGCGTGCAGCGGCATCTCGGGGCTGACACTCGTCAGGTTCAAGCCTGACGCGATGCACATCGCGCAGTCATCTTCGTCATCGTCGTCGTCAGCAGTCTGACGACCCAGCACCGCACGGGGATCGTAATCTGGGCGCCGGGACAAAGCGTCGGCGAGAATGTTGTTCTTGCCCGGCTTGCAGTGGACGACGAAGTTGTACGCGGAGAAGAAGGAGAGCCACGGTGCAATGCGTTATGACAAGTGGGGGCTCTTCAACGCTGTGCGCAGCGATGCGTGATCGGTGTACACGGCAAATGTCTGCTCACCGAGGAGATGCACTCTGAACTTGATCAGAGCGTAGCGCATCGCAAGGAGTTCCTTGTCGTGGACCGGGTAGTTTCGCTCTGCGGGCTTCAGCTGTCGTGACTGGTAGCTCACGACCCATTCGCGACCCTCGTCGTCGAACTGCATGAGCGCGCAGCTGATTGCGAAGTCGCTGGCGTCGCAGACGACGTGGAATGGCTTCGAGTCATCCGGAAGCAGCAGGATCTGGGCCGAAGCCAGGCTCTTCTTCACCGAGTCGCAGGCTGCTTGGTGTTCGGGACGCCACGACCAGGTGGCGTCTTTCTTCAGCAGCGACGACAGCGGCTGGATCGACCCAGCGTAATCCTTCGTGTACTTGTGCAGGTAGTTAGCCAAGCCCAGCCACTGACGCAACTCAGTCGGGTTCCTAGGAGGAGGCCATGAACAAATAGACGATATCTTTTCAGGATCAGCACGGATTCCATCCTTGCTCACGTAGCAGCCCAACACCGGAATCTCCGGAGCGCAGAAGACACACTTCTTCAGGTTCGCGTACAACTTGTTCTCTCTCATCACTTGAAGACTTGTCTCAAGTGCTTCAAGTGGACTTCGACTGCGCTGAGCTCGCCCTCAGCGCGACTGTGCACGAATATATCATCGAAGTAACTCGGTGCGAAGTCGCGAAGCGGGCGCAGAACATGGGAGACCATGCGATTGAAGGTAGCGGAGGCATTCCTTAGACCTTGCGGTATCACCAGCCACTCCTAGAGCATGCCGCTCGGAGTGCTCACTGCAGTGAGAGGTATGTCGCACGCTCTCTTGGCGCTGTAGATGACACTGCCCGACATGGAGTTCAGCACCATGTCTTTCCGGGGGATCGGCGTCTGCGCGGGGATGGTGGCGTCGTTCAGTTTGTTGAATGCGTGGTCGATACGCCATCCACCGGTGGCCTTCTTCACACAGAAGGTCGGACTCGTGTGCGGTGTGATGCTCTCGCGCACGTGGCCCGCCTTGCGGCGACCCTCGAAGAAGTCATCAATAGCCTTGACTTGGTCTCGCAGCAGTGGCCACTGCCGCTTCACACAGTACTTCGTACCGGGCACGAGATCGATCTCGTGTCGAACACCTCGGTCGGCGGGAAGCTCTGCGGGGATGTTATCCGGGAAGACGTCCATGTACTCGCAGGCGGTGTTGTAGACTGTATTTCCAGACCCACGTAGGGCCTCCCACGACTGCACCGCGAAGCGTTCTTCGCGGGACGATTTCGGTTCAGCGCGCTTGGGCCGCGACGGCGAGCCGCCGTCTGAGGCTGCGTTTACCGCGTGGACCGTCGTATCTGCGTCGGTGATCAAGCAGACCTGCTCGATGCCGCCAGCCTTGAGGTCGCGCAGGAAATGCTTCCAGGAGAGACCTTGAAGGCGGGTAATTGAGGACGCGTCGAGAGGGGGACTCGCGACTTCGATGTCTCGGGATCGTTGTGGACCGTCCTCCACGTATTCAACAGCGTGGACAGACTCTGACACTGCAGACTTATCTAGGGAGCAGTGATCGCGTGGCTTCAGTCGACGCCACTTGGACTTCTTCCTGCGCTTCGAGCCGCTGCTCGAAGCTGATGACTCGCAGTCACCTGACGATGCTTCACCCTCCTCTAGGCGCGGGATCTCGGCCGCGCCGGTCACGCGCGAGAGGGATTCGTGCTCTGGCGCGTTCATCTCAGACGGGATGACCTCGCGCTCGACCGTCGTCACGTACTGCGGGAACCCATGCTCGACCGCGTTCTTCGTCTGCGAGAACCCATGCTCGACCGCGTTCTTCGTCTGCGGGAACCCATGCTCGACCGCTTTCTTCATCTGCGGGAACCCATGCTCGACCGCGTGTCTTCTATCCTCGCGGCGACGCGATGAATCGCGTTCGGTCGCATCGTCCAGCAGCACAGCCCAAGCCGAGCAGAGAGGGCCATCGCTCATTCTGTGCACCGCCTGCGTCGTGGAGGCACCGTCCACGACTGTAACGTGAGGCCAGTCTCTTGTAGCAACCAAGAGATGGTGAACACCTCACTGACATCGAAGTCACTTCGACGCTTCACTGAGCGGGCTAGCCAGTCAATCTGTGGCTGGTACTGTGCCAGCCACGGAATGCCCAGGATGCAGTCGAACGCGTCGTTCATGTCGATCACCAAGAAGTCGTCGTTGCTGCGGAAGCCGTCGAACGTGTACGGCAACGACAACTCGCGCCGCGCAACGCGGTGTGGCCTTCCGTCGGCTAGCTTGACGACGACTTCGCCCGGCCCCTCGCGGACCGGGATGCCCGAAGGCAACATTGATGGAGCGGTCGGGCTGACGTCGTCGTGGTCGAGAACTTCGACATGCGCGAGGACAGGAGCTGGCGCGCGGCACAATGCCGCGCGATGCCCCTGCTTCCGACAGCGGAAGCAGATCATCGGACGGCCGTTCCGACCTCCGCTACCGTCAGGAGTCGAGCGACGTCGATCACTCGACGCCTATCACTCGACGCCTCTATAGCGTCGATCTCCATGGGTTCGGGAGCCGAGACTCGGGCATCAGTTGCCATGGGCTTGGCGTATGACGAGGCCACGACATAGTCCTCGCGGAGCGCGAGGTCAAACGCTTCCTCGAGAGATGAAGGTTCTGCCCTGGTGAGGCAGTAACGCGTCATCCCTTCGCGCATACCGAACACGAAGACATGAACCTGGGAGGCCATGTCGATAGGCTTCATGATGATGCACGAAGCGAGGTGCCGCGTCTTTTGAACGTAGTCGCGCATCGACATCTTGCCTTGCTTGAAGAACTCGGTTCGTACGCGTGACTCATCTTGAGGGGGTTCGAAGGCAAGTCGGAGATCACTCTGGATATCTTTCAGGGTAGCGAACGCATTCTGATCGACGACGAGCTTGCCGAGGGCCCATTCTTTTGCTTTCCCGTATAGCCGGGAGAGGAGGAAATTCACCTTCGCCGTCGGCGCCTCGATTAATCTCGAGGCGATGGCAATGTCGATCTCTCGGAACCAGCGGTTCAGCGGGAGTCGGACTTTACCGACGCCTGAGTAGGTCGATGTCTCCATCTTGATGGCGTCGTTCTTGGAAGTGCGCGAGGGAGTTGTTACTCGCCTCTTCGCATCGGCGAGCTCGCGTTCCATGAACGCTTGGGCAGCTTGGCGCTGTTGTTCCGGAGTCGCTGAGCTCAGCAGCGACGTGACGACAGACTCGCCGGACTCCGCCGCGAAGCGGTGGAGAGCTTCCCACTCAACACGCGTGAGGTGGGGGAAAGCTTCATGTCCTCGGGTATCAGTCGAGGACCCAGACGACATGACTTGGCCCATCTTGGACTTGGCCGTTGGAAGGACTACTAAGTGCTACCAGGTGTAACGGGCTAGGTGGTTACCGTCACTAGCTTACACGTAGCGATGAGGACTCAAATACAGGTCGACTGCTGATAGGTCGAAATGGGTCTGGCTCCCCACTTTCGACCAATCACAGAACGACACATCAGCACACGCTACCCGTGTGCTGATCTACCTAGTTATAGAATTGTAAACCTACCTACTTATGTAACTGGAGGGCCCATTACAGCTGCTTTAGGAGGCGAGGCGACGCTTAGGACGGATGGCACGCCACCGTGCCCCGATGACCGCCTGGGCAGGGCGTCACGCCTATGATAAGGTCGGCTGAGCCCGACACTAGTGTTTTGATTCAGTCGTGAATTTCCCCTGTCGAACAACAGTAAAAGAGAAATAAACAAACTTTTGACATTTATTACTTCCGGACTACTTGGTTACACTTCCCCGTTTTACGACTACTCCTTCCAGTGCAGTCCAACGATATCCGGCCCCCTCGGCAGGCGGAAGCTCGCGACAATTGGAGGAGTGGGTCAGTCTTCGAGTTGAGTGGGCCGAGTGGTATGCAACCAAGGACGAATGTGAGAAGGTTTTAACCGAGCTGAGCGTGCGCGACAGGAAGCGGAACGTTCGCGTCGGGGATGTGAAACAACTATGCGGGAATTTCGACGTTTGTCGATGGTTTGCTGAGGTCGGCGAGGGCAAGTATCCTTCCATTGCAAACTTGCGCGCATGTAGGGGTTGCTCGACGGCGTTTCAAGAACGCGTATTCTCGACAGGTTCTTTTGTGCTGAGCCAACTACAGACAAGGACGGACAACGAGCGGGCACAGCGGCGACTAATACTGCGCCACAAACGCCTAGAGCTCAGGCGCATGGAGGAAAGGAAGCGGCAGCCATGGTAGGCGCCGATTTATTCTGGCTAGTAGTCTACTAGTAGTACTATTAGTAATGATACTACTAGCGCCATCACTCTACTACTACTACTAGTAGTAGTAAACATGGTCTCAGAGTCGACTACATAGTAGTAGTAGTAGTAGTAGCACTACTACAGGCAGTCCAAAATTCTCACTACTACCAAACCTCCTTCGCACACAGAATTTACACAAATTACTTGTCAAAGAGCATAGTACTGTCGTCGTACCCTCGTGACGCGGTGTACCACATCGAGGATCTGCCGCGTAGCCGCCCGCAGTCACAGTCGCCGCCAAGAGCTTTCGTCGCAAGTCGAGTCGAGCATGTTCCCGTCCATGGGCGGTATGAACCCTTCCTACCCGTCGCAGGGTCCTCCCCCTCCTGGTGGCATGCCGCCCCCTCCCCCCGGAGGGGCCCCGGGCGCCCCGCGGCCCGCGGGTAGCAGCAACCCCAGCTACTTCACGGACAAGAAGAAGGGCGAGGTGAACGAGCTCAAGAATGTACGTGTTAAATACCGAGCACTATGCGCGATCTTCATACTTTATATGTGCGGCTTCGATGGGGTCGTTTAAACTAACATACGTGTATGGCTATGGCGCGTATTAGCTGCTGCGCGAGGTGACCGTGGAGAAGGATGTGAAGCGCAAGCGCGAGATCATCAAGAAGGTCATCGCCTACATGACGCTGGGCATCGACGTGTCGCGCCTCTTCAGCGAGATGGTGCTGTGCGTGGACACCAAGGACCTCATCTCCAAGAAGATGGTGTACCTGTACCTGACCAACTACGCGCAGAAGAACTCGGAGCTCGCCATCATGTGCATCAACACGCTGCTCAACGACTGCCGCAACGAGGACCCCATGGTGCGCGGCCTGGCGCTGCGCTCGCTCTGCTCTCTGCGGCTGGACTCGATCCTCGAGTACATCCACGACCCGCTGCAGTCGTCGCTCACGGACACGAGTGCGTACGTTCGGAAGACCGGCGTCATCGGCATCCTCAAGGTCTACTCGCTCAACCCGGAGATCATCAAGGAGAGCGACATGATCGACACGCTGTACAACATGATCCGCGACCGCGACCCGCAGGTGGTTTCCAACTGCCTCGTGGTGCTGAACGAGATCATGGCGGACGAAGGCGGCATTGCGATCAACCAACCCATTGTGATGCACTTGCTGAGCCGCATCTCGGACTTCAACGAGTGGGGCCAGTGCAACATCCTGGCGATCGTGGCCAAGTACAAGCCCACGGGCCCGGACGAGGTCTTTACGATTATGAACACGCTGGAGCAGTGTCTGCGCGTGTCCAACAGCGCGGTGGTGCTGGCCACAGCCAAGAGCTTCTTCAACCTCACGCAGAGTCGCGGAATGGAGCAGATCCAGGACCAGGTCTTCGAGCGCATGCGCCAGCCACTCCTGACGCTGATGGCAGGTGGCAGCCACGAGATCAACTACTGCGTGCTGCACCATATCCTGCTGCTCGTGGGCAAGAAGCCGCATGTGTTCAGCCGCGACTACCGCCAGTTCTACAACCGATACAACGAGCCCACGCACGTCAAGTACGTCAAGATCGACGTGATGGCCCTGGTCGCTGATGGCGCCAACGTTGCTGACATCGTCACGGAGCTGAGCGAGTACGTGACGGATGTGGACCAGGAGTTGGCTCGGCGCGCGATTCGCGCGATTGCCGATATCGCTGTGAGCCCCAACCTTTCGGTGAACACGATCCCGCAGCAGTACGGGAACGCTCCCGAGGCCTACGGCCAGCAGGCGGCGGAGCAGCTTGTGGAGCAGATGCAGGACCACATCATGGACACGATGGTGGACTTCCTGGAGCTGGACCTCGACTACGTGCGCGACGAAAGTCTGGTCGTCATGAAGGACCTGCTGCGCAAGTACCCGGACAAGCGCCACGATGTTCTGCCGGTCCTGGGTCGCATTATTGCCTCAGTGGAGCAGCCGGCCGCTAAGGCTGCGGTCGTGTGGATGCTGGGTGAGTTTGGCCAGGATCTTCGTCGCGCGCCGTACGTGCTCGAGAAACTCATTGACGACTTCAGTGCTGAGGCCGCCCCCTCTGTGCTGCTCGAGCTGCTGGCCGCCACCATGAAGCTGTTCTTCAAGCGCCCTCCTGAGATGCAGAGCATGCTGGGTCGTCTGCTTGGCTCCGCGATCAATGAGTCGAACCACCAGGATGTGCGTGACCGCGCTCTGCTGTACTACCGTCTGCTCGAGCAGCAGCCGACGGAGCAGGCTGCCGCTGTCGTGGCACAGTTCCGCACGGAGGACACGGTCAGCGTGTTCGCGGAGTCCATCGAGACGGACCTGAAGGACAAGCTGTTCCAGGAGTTCAACTCGCTCGCCGTGGTGTACAACAAGCCCAGCGAGCTTTTCGTATCCTCCTCGCACCTGGCCGGCACCGTCGCGCCTCTTGATGACGACGGCGACGAGGAGGAAGACGAGGGCGACGAGAGCTACGACAACAGTCCCCCGCCTCAGCAACAACAACAACAACAGCAGCAGCAGCAGCAGCAACGCAACGCTGCTCCGCCTTCACAGCCGGCGGCACCCAGCATGGACTTGCTGGACATGGACTTCTCGGCGTCGAGCGGCCCTCCGCCACAGGCGGCTGGCCCTGCTTTCGCGCTGGTCCCGACGCCAGTCATGGATGCGCCGACGTTCCAGGGTCAGTGGGGAAGCCGACCAGTGGTGGCCGAAGTGGTGGTCCAGCTGCCGACACTGCCTCCGCAGAGCGAGCTGGAGCAGGCGTTCACCTCGCGCGGCATCGTGACGATGGCCTCGGGTGACGTGGGGCCGCAGTACAAGTTCTTCTTCTACGCGCAGGACACGCAGGGCCGCTACTTTTTGTCCGAGACGCTCGTTGAGAAGGCCAGCCGCACGCTGCGGGCAACCATCAAGGGCGAGGACGAGGCTGCAGGGTCCCAGTTCGCCGACCTCATGCGCCGCATCCTGTTCGGTTGATCAACAAGTCGATAGGCCACGGCTGTGGGTCTTGTAATGTGTAATGATACACTTCTGAAGCAACTCGTGGGTGGTTTTGGTTGGTGGTGCCACCGCGACGAGAAGAGAGTCGTGCGTTGTAGATTGCTCCTGCGCGTCCTAACACCGGTCGGGTTCAGGATCCCTGAAGTTTAGTTGCGTCGACTGGAAAATAGCCACAGTGCTGAGTATTAATTTTCCGGAGGTGTTATTCGTGCCCGATTTGTTTTGCGAGGCACAAGACTGCCTGCAGCTAACTGTGCTGGTAAGTTACCAGTGGTGACGCTGGGCTTGATATTACGGCCGCACTGGACACGCCACCGACAGACTGGATCCGAGCTCATGGCAATTGCCTGCGCTGCGATCGCAGAGCGCTTGAGGCTGCTGCGGGAATCCTAGCTCTGCTGATCAGACTGGCAGTAACTGTACCACCCACAATGATTACACGTGCAATCCTTGCCCAGCGAACACCGATAAAATATCCATTCCACTTCGCAAGATGCAGCGACGGGTATGACACTGCACTCTAGTGACTACCGCATGGGGCTAGTGGATCCACTCCACGCGGTGCTGCGAGCCCCGCATGTAACTTGCACCGCGGTGCAGAATGCTGGTTGAAGCGACCGCAACTGGCCAGTGGGTGCATCCTGACGTCGAATCTCGTGACCTCATTCTTCAATTTGCCTCCGACCGCACAGCCCAGCAACAAGTAGCCCCCGCGTCGAGCTGCTAGTTCTTCGCCCATGGACCAGCCTCTGACGGTCAACGATGCGCCGGCGCCGCCGCCGCGCAGCAAGCGCCCCAACCTGCGCTTCGTGCCCACGCTGCTGCGCAAGAACTGGCTGCTCAAGCGCCGGCACCCCGTCGCGCTCCTCTTCGAGGTGCTCACACCCGTGCTCTTCATCGTCGTCATGGACCTCGTGCGCACCACGAGCCACGACCAGACCGTGCCCGCGGGGTTCACCACGGGCTCCACGTCCTACAACCTGTTCAACCCGGCGGGCTGGTCGCTCGTGGGGCCCAGCACGACGCCCCTGTTCGCCACGCCCGAGACCACGCTCTCAGGGCTCATGCTGCACTTGAGCTACATGTCGTTCGACTACGGCCGACTCATGAAGACCTTCACGGCGGAAAACCGCTCCATCTGCGAGCGGGAGCTGGCGCTGGGGGGCCGCGTGAGTCTCAACTCGTCGTCGCCCTACGCTCTCCCGTCTGAGTGTGAAGGGCGCGTGTCGCCGTTCAAGCTCGCCATCGCGCCCGACGACGACTTCACGAGGGGCTACTTCTTCGAGACCATGAAGCTGTGGTACCCGACGATAGTGGTGAATGACTCCGCCAATGCCTCCCAGCTCGTGATCCCGTCCTTCGAGGATAGCACCGTCTTCTTCGACACGGAGGACGCGCTGGAGAAATACGTGGAGTCGTCGGACTACGCCAAGACCGCAGCCCAGCCGCGCATCTTCGGGGCGATTGTCTTCACGGACCACCCGACGAGCGCCAGTGCAATCGGCCAAGCTGCTTCGATCGAGTACACGCTGCGACTGAACTCGACGTACGTGGGCGACAGTGACACGGACCGCTACATCCCAAGAACTGTTGGTAGCGACGGTGCCTCGCTATGGGATTCTGTCGACCGCAAGCTCGAAACCACCGACTACCAGCAGTACACGACGAACGGATTCATGACTCTGCAGACGCTCGTGACACGCTTCGTCAACTGCTTGCCTGATTGGGACGCCAGCTCTAAGAGAACTACAGGGGAGTGCCAGATCAACTCGTCAACTGCGGTATCCACGGACGACCTGGATCTACGTCTGCTAGAGACAGTCGTCAACGACCCTGCTACGAAGTACTCCGGTGTCTTGTTCAACAGCCTGCTAGGAGAAACGTCTCCACTCAGTTCCACCGCCACAGACCTGCAGCTGGATGATGCCACGCGTGAAACCCTGCTGACTCCGCTTCGCCAAGCACCGCAACCGTACCTCGGATCGCTCACCACTCCGTTCCCCATCGATTCATTCGCTTCGTCGTCCTTTTACGATACGGTCACGGACGCATTCCCGATCTTCTTCATCCTCACGTACTTGCACCCGTTGTCCAAAATCCTCGTTGGTCTGATGTCCGAAAGAGAGACACGATCTCGCGAATTGATGAAGATCCTAGGCGTGAAGGAGTCCAGCATCGTCATCTCGTGGTTCATCACGTACATCGTGATTTTGTTCGTGAGCTGCGTGCTGCAGACCCTCGTGGCCGTCGCCAAGCTGTTCCCGAACACGAACGCCGTGCTGCTGTTCCTGTTCTTCTTCCTCTTCAGTATGAGCGTGCTGGGCTTTGCCTTCATGATCAGCTCCATGTTCTCCAAATCACGCACGGGCGTCTATGTCGGCTTCATCACATTCTTCATCATGTACGGCGTGACAGGGGCTTACAGCGATTCGTCGTCGGAGTCGTCTAAGAACATCGCGTGTCTGCTGGCCCCGGTCGGCCTCGTCTTCGGTGTCAACTCGCTTTCGTCTGCTGAGACCTCGCACGTGGGTATCTCGTTCTCGACCTCCTCGCAACGAATTAACAACTTTCGATTCTCCACAGCACTCTGGTACTTCGCGTTCGACACGATACTGTACACGCTGCTCGGACTGTACTTCGAGAAGGTAATTCCGAAGGAGTACGGCATGCCGGAGAAATGGTATTTCCCGCTGCGTCCTTCGTACTGGAGGAAATCGAGGAAGCTTACGACGGCGGCGACCATTCCGCCATTAAACGAGAACGGGTCTGCTGTCCAGGTGGAGGTGAACCCCAACATTGAGCCAGTGAGCACTGACTTGCTGGACCAAGAGATGTCAGGCGAAGCCCTCTCTGTCCAAGGTCTACGCAAGGTGTTCCCCGTACCTGGCGGCGAGAAGGAAGCTGTCAAGGGTCTGTACATGAATATGTACTCGGGCCAAATCACGTGCTTGCTCGGACACAACGGCGCTGGCAAGACGACGTTGATCTCCATGCTCACCGGTGTCACACCTCCGACTGCAGGAGACGCCACGTTCCATGGGCTCTCGTTCCGCGAAGACATAGATGAGATCCGCGAATCACTCGGCATCTGCTTCCAGCATGACGTTCTGTACCCGGAGTTGTCTGTACAAGACCACCTCGAGTTCTACGCTCGCATCAAGGGGTATACCGGTGAAGATCTCTCCGATGAAGTCACTGCCAAGATCCGTGAGGTCGGTCTCGTGGACAAGCGAGACACCATCACCAGTGCGCTATCGGGTGGCATGAAGCGCAAACTGTCTGTGGCCATTTCGTTGCTGGGAGACAGCTCGCTGGTGTTCTTGGACGAACCGACCTCTGGCATGGACCCGTACTCTCGACGCAGCACGTGGGATATCCTCATGGGCAACCGACAGAACCGTGTGATGGTGCTGACGACGCACTTCATGGACGAAGCAGACATCCTAGGTGACCGCATTGCTATTATGGCCGAAGGTGAGCTGCGCTGCTGCGGGTCGGCGCTGTACCTGAAGAACCAGTTCGGTGTGGGCTATAACCTGACCATCGTGAAGGCAGAGAACTGCGACGACTCGAGGGTAATCGACTTCGTCTCGCGATACATTCCTTCAAGTCAGGTGCTGAGCAATGTGGGCACTGAGATCGCGTTTCAGCTGCCTCTCGACAGCTCGTCTAAGTTCCCGGCGATGTTCCGCAAGATGGACGAGAACCTCAGCAAGTTGCAGGTGCTGTCGTATGGTATTTCGGTGACGACGATGGAGGAGGTGTTCATCAAGGTGGCGGAGGTGTCAGACGAAGAACAGCAGCATACACTGCAGAACCGAGTCAAACAGCACGGGGTCGCCACGCAGGACAGCACTCCAATTGTCGGTGACAAGCCCGCAGACGGACACTACCATGGACTTGATCGCACATGTAGTTCATTACCACTGGGACGTTCGCGGTCGATTTTCTTGACTCAAATGGTGGCAATGGTCCAGAAGCGCTTTCGCATGGCGAAGAGGGATAAAAAGTTGTTTGTGGTGGGTCTGCTGCTTCCGGTGGCATGGTTGATCTTTGGCTTGTCCATATTGAAGGCTGCTGGTCTCACCAATGATGACCCGTTCATCGCGCTCAAGCTGTCCGGTCTAGAAGGCGAAGAAAGTCAAGTTCTTGTCCCATCCTTTTGTGCGCAAAGTTCTGGAAGCTGGTGTGAGACGGCGCTTGGCAGTGGCTATTACTCTGGAGCATCGGTTGTGACGCTAAGCCAAAATGATATTGGAAATCCACCGTACTCGAGCGACTCCCCCACCGTGTTCGGTGTAGATTACAACGATCCCATCATCAACGGTAGCGATACAACAGGCTATCAGCTGAAAGTGAGTGAAGACATATTCACTCGGTCTTTCTCGGACGGGATTTCGGACCAATTCGGCGGATATCTCGTTCGCGCAGATGCCGACAGCAACGTGTTTGGCTACAATGTTTTGATCAACACTACCCTGACGCACGGATCGGTCGTGTTCAAGGCACTCATGGACCAATCCTTGTACCGGTTGATGGTCACGCAGCATGACTCCTCCATCAGAGCGTCCGACCTCAGTTTGACCGTGAACAACCATCCCCTTCCGTTGACCGCTGAGAACACGGCGCTGTTTTCGGCGTACATTTCATTCACGGCAGTCCTGTTCATCGTGATTGCATTCGCGTACTATCCAGCCTCTATCGTGGTCATGCTGGTTCGAGAAAGGTCACCGGACCACAACTCGAAGCACCAGCAGCTCGTGTCGGGTGTTGGTATCAACTCGTTCTGGACTGCCAACTACCTTTGGGATTTCACTGTCTTCTTGATTCCTGCTGTGATTGCATTGGTATTGATCCAAGCGTACGATCTATCAACCCTCACTGGTTCTAGCTCCTGCGTCTCCTGTGAAGGTTCGACGTTTATCGCGGTTATTGTGCTGGTGCTCGTGTTTGGACTAGCGATCTGTCCCCACGCGTATTGTTGGTCCTACGTTTTCAGTGACCCGGCGTCTTCGCAGACATACATGATCCTGATCAATTTCGTGCTTGGGCTCGCGCTGATGGTCGTCTCCTTTGTGATGCAACTCATCGACAGCACCGAGAGTGCGGACAAAGCTCTTCAGTTCATTTGGAGGTTGTCTCCTCTCTTCTGTCTTGGCCGTGGTCTTCTCAACTTGACTATCATCGAAATCACTCACACGGGAGGTGCTGAAGCAGACAATGAGATCTCCAAGGATCCGTTTGCGTTGGAGAACACGGGCTACGAGATCATCTACCTGATCTTCGACGCGATGCTCTACTACGCAGTTGCTGTGGGCATCGACTACGCGATGACCTTCCCCAAGATTAAGTCCGCTCTATCGAAAGACCCCGACATTCCTGTTGAGCATAGAGAAATCGATCAAGACGTCGGAGCAGAAGTCGACCGTGTCCTAATGGGCGGAGCGGACAACGACACGATCAAGTTGCAGAGCCTTCGCAAGATTTACCGCAGAGGAGGGAAGGTGGCGGTTCAAGACTTGTCGTTCGGGCTTAAGCAGGGCGAGTGCTTCGGGTTCCTCGGAATCAACGGTGCCGGCAAGACCACTACGATGAAGATGCTGACGGGCGACATCGTGCCCACGTCGGGAAACGCAACATTAAGCGGTTTTGACATCTTAACGCAGCAGGTAGAGGTTCGTCGCCAGATTGGCTACTGCCCGCAGTTCGACGCACTCATTGACCTGCTGACGGTGCGCGAGCACCTGGAGCTGTTCGCTAAAATCAAGGGTGTCCCAAGCTCCGACTTGGAATTCGTTGTGCACGAGAAGATGGAGCAGCTGAACTTGACGGCATTCGAAGACAAGCTCGCAGGCAGTCTGAGCGGCGGCAACAAGCGCAAGTTGTCTGTGGCCATCGCGATGATCGGGTCGCCTAAGATCCTGTTCCTCGACGAGCCGTCCACAGGCATGGATCCAGTTTCCAGGCGGTTCATGTGGGACGTCATCTCGGAGATCTCGACGTACAACAAGGAGTCGACGGTGGTGCTGACCACGCACAGTATGGAGGAGTGCGAGGCGTTGTGCACTCGAGTAGGAATCATGGTCGGGGGTGAGCTCAAGTGTCTTGGAAGCGTACAGCATCTGAAGAACCGTTTCGGCGACGGGCTGATGTTCGACGCGAAGCTGCAGGCACCATCAGCAGAGACCGTGAGAGGACTTGTCCTTCGTCACTTCGACTCGCTCGACACTCGCATCGAAGAAGGCGACCTCGCAGAGACTTGCCAGCTATTCGGAAATGCATCGTGGATACAGAAGATCGTTAACACGCACACTACAGGACATGCGATCGCTAACCTCGCCAAGCGTGACGGATACGTGTCGGCAAACAGCTTCGCGGCGTGGTGGATTACCGAGACGCAGTTCGAGAACGTGTCGGCGTTCTTGCAAGAGAGTTTCGGCTCGATTGAGCTGCTGGAGCGTCAGCACGACTCGTGCTGGTTCAAGATCCTCGATCAGTCAGCAACCAACACTAACAGCCTGCGTCTGTCGAACGTGTTTGAGCTCGTGGAGGGTGCTAAGACACGCTTATCCATTCGCGAATACAGCGTCTCGCAGACCACGTTGGAGCAGATCTTCAATGCGTTCGCGAGTCAGCAGGATTTGGACGAGCCGGTCCTCACCACACCGACAAACAGTCCGAGCAACTCAGGAGGCAGCAGATTCGGTTTTGTGTCTCGCCTACTACGTCGTTAACCACACGATGGCTAGAAAAAACAGTAATACATTTGACATATTCATTCTTTGGGCGTTGGTGTGTCTGTCCATTTGCACATATTGCCTTTCACCACGCAATCATGGAATTCACGAACCTTACAGCAGTGAAACGTATTAGGTCCATTCTGGATCACATGTGAGCCGGGTGCTGCCAGTTCCTGAAAGCCCACGCCAGCAGCGCCAACAAGCGATACATTTGGCGTGATCCCTTGGGCGCTGTCGTTTGCCACGCCTCAAGATCTGCAGCGCCAAACGTACCCGGAACAAGCCGACTGTGTCCGCGCTTTGAGTGAGAACCAATTCTCGGAGACCTTCGTTTCGCATCGGCAAACCACACGGGGGCCGGTCGTCTCTTGCGTCTGGTGTGAAAGACGTCAGTATACTTTTAGCACGTGGAGGTTGCCAACGAGGGAAATCTGGACCCCATAGACACTCTGGCGATCTACAAACCGATTCAGTTTTGCAGCAGAGCGTCTTCCCAGCCTTCGCGGACTGAAATCTCCAATTTGAAGCAGCTCGTAGCGCCTAAAAATGGCGACCTTCGACACCAACGACGCACTGGACGCCGGGGAAGCTCTGTGAGCGGCTCACTGGGGCAAATCATTACTTGATAACGAGGAATGGACTCGGAAGCTCCACTCTGTGGGACTCCATAGCATCGACGGGATGTTCAAGACGGCGAGAATGGGTCGTGGTCTGTTTCAGGAGACGAGGACAGCGCTGAGGCTGTAAGTGAGCGCTCTGAAGGACACGAGGGCAGCAACTCCTGGCCTTCTGGGAGAGGATCCGCGGAATACCAGGAGTGATGGTCTCAACTTCAACTACGCAAACGATTGGCTGCTGCTTCCAGATCTGAGTCGAGCCAATGCAAACGTCCCAATTTCATATCATCCAATCCGATCTTCTCGCGCCAAAAACAAACAAACACAAGCTCCCGATGCTGCGCCTTCACTGCCTCCACACTCCGCAACTTGCGCTTCACGCCACAGCCCGCACCATGTCAGCCAAGCGCAGCCGCCCCGCCTCCGTCCTGCGCGTCAAGAAGATGACGCCCGAGGCCATCCTGCCCACGCGCGGCTCGAGCCTCGCGGCGGGTCTGGACCTCTCGGCCGCCTACGACGCCGTCGTCCCGGCGGGCGGCAAGGGCCTCGTCAAGACGGACCTCATCATCGCTGTGCCCGACGGCTGCTACGCGCGCGTGGCGCCTCGCTCGGGCCTCGCGTGGAAGAAGTTCATCGACACGGGCGCAGGCGTCATCGATGCCGACTACCGCGGCAACGTCGGCGTGATCCTGTTCAACCACTCGAGCGAGGACTTCCCCGTGAAGCGCGGCGACCGCGTGGCGCAGCTCATCCTCGAGAAGATCGAGTACCCGGAGGTGCAGGAGGTGCAGGAGATCGAGGAGACGGCGCGCGGCGCTGGCGGCTTCGGAAGCACCGGAGTGGACGTGCCGCTCGCCAAGAAGCAGCACGTGGCGAACGGGGTTCAGGGCGAGGAGGAAGACGAGTTCGACACAGCTTTCAAGGCGATCGAGCTGCTGTCGGAGAAGAAGGTGGTGAACGACAAGACCCGTACACTGTTGAAGAAGAAGATGTTCCTGGCCTCGGAGCGGCAGTCCAAGCTGCTCAACAAGGCGCTGGGAGACTACCTCGACGACGAGAACAGCACCAAGGTGCTCGAGTGGATCAACGCCGTCCTCGACCCGAACTAAGAGAGTATGGCTGCTAACCGCGCTTAGAAGCAGCGCGTATGAATGCTCAAGACGGCGTCGACGTCGCGCATGTTTCGCCATTCACTCCAATTTGACAGAATAAATATATTCACGTAATCTGGCCAGACTCCAAATCGAAGCCTTAGACGCTGCGTCAACAGTACTTACAGCCGAGAATTCGTTGGAGGGAATGCTCCGAGTAGGTCCTCCAGAGATAGTCGATCTGCTGGTTGCGCGGCGAGCGTGCCTTCCACCAACCGGGTGTACTTCTCGTCCATTTTTTCTTCCTTCAGCTCATCTACTAGCTCCTCCACTGTAAAATGTCGTGTAGTAAACCCAAGTTAGCACCGTTCACCAGTCCCAAGACAAGTTGAATCTTCAGCTTACCTGGACGAGTCGCCACTCGAGGTTCCGGGTTGCCCGTTAGCATGGCTACAGCTAGAGCACCAAGGGACCAGATGTCCGCCTTGGCATCATAGCTCACGACTTCTCCCAGAAAATACCGTCGCACCTCCGGTGCCATGAACGCCAGCGTGCCGGCAGCGTGGTGAGTCAGTAGATCGCTTTCCAAGTACGTCGACACACCGAAATCCGCGATCTTTGTTGTGCCATCGCTCTGTAACGACAAAAGTTACCATTTCATCAGCATAAACGAATACCACAGCATGCAGCATACAGTGCCAGACGCACCGTCAAAAGCACGTTGCCTGGCTTCAAGTCCCGGTGAACGATTCCGTGACGGTGAATTTCCTTCAAACCAAGACACAACTGGCGGAACATCGAGTCGAAGTCGTTGCCCTCCAGTCGTCCCTATATGCAACAAGACAATCTGTCGTCAGTATGGAGTCGATCCTTCATTTTCGCCTGCACAACAAACAGCTCACCCTTTTCTCGAGCATTTCCCGCAAATCGCCGCCATCGCAGTATTCCATTTCAATGTACGCAAAGTGCCGGTGTCCAATTTCTTCGATGAAGTATTGTTGGATCTGCACCACATGAGGGCTGCGAATCCGAGATAAGATACTGATCTCGTTCGCAGCTTCTGGCAGCTTGTCACTTTCCTTCAGCACAGTAAGCTGCTTCTTGCGGTTCTCCACAAGCATCACCTCAGCAAAGTTGCCGACACCCAGTGTCCGCAAGAACGAAAACTTGAGCAGTTTGGACGGCGGTTGGAGACCCTGCATGCGCTTGACCCACCTATCTGGACCCTTTGCAATTGTAACCTCCGCCTTGGCCGTCTCCTTAGATAAACCTACAACTCCATCAACCAGCAGCTCATCTACTTCATCTGGTAGTACTTCTGCGACTAGCTTTTTGGCCTGCTCAACAGCATCCTGCTTCTTTCGTCGGGATTTACTCGAGCTAGTAGGTACAAACCGGCCAGCAATGAAAGACAGCGCCGCTAGAACGCCGCCCTGTTTCCAAGCACTTGTCAAAGATGTCGACGGCGATCCACCAGACTTTTCTTCCTGCGCCCCAAGCTCCGAGACCGTGCGTGCCGAAAAGGGTTCCATCCGTAAAATATAGTTCGTGAAGACGACCGCCTCCACGGCCACCATGTCGTTGCAGCGCGCACACTCCAAGAAGCACGTGCGGTTATGCTCCACATGCTTAATAGTGCGCGATGCTACACACTTGGCACACACAGGGTGTCCACAGCAAAGCTGCACGCGTGGTGACTGCCGTAGTCGGAAGCAGCGGCTGCAGTCGTACAAGTTGGTCACATTTGGAGCAATCTCGTACGTCACGGCCGCCGCCGAAAGTCCCGGGGCCTGGAACGCCAGCGGCGGTGGCTGTAGCCTCATCGACTCGGGCACATATCCCAGCAGCGGTCTAGACGGCAAGCCGCGACTGCGGAAGGGCACGTGGTCCAGCGGATGGCCGCCGATTTTAACGGCCGAGTACACGAGCACCTCGGGCTTCGGCGCCGCATACGCCTGCGACGTCCTGGCCTGCGACGACGGCGCACTCAGCGCCGCCGACGAGCCAGTAAACGCCGCTCCTAGAGCGCCCACCGCGCCCCACACGGCGGTCTTCAAGGGCCCGTGGGGCTGCTGCTTCCAGTCCGAGTAGAACGGCCGCTTGTGGTCCAGCTCGTGGCCGCCGATCTTTGTCTCCGTGAAGCCGCCCACCTGCTGCGTCTGCGGGTCGAACGAGTGCAGGTTCACGTAGCGCGCGGACGCGCGGAACTTGCCCGGGCCGCTCTCGAGCGCCAGCGCCGCAGGAAGAGGCGCAGGCGTCGCCCGCACCAGCTGCTGCTCCGCCTCGGCCAGCTCCAGCTCGTCCTCAACCTCGATATCGACGTCTTCTACGTCGCTGTCCTCCTCGCCCTCTCGCACCACGGGGGCGCCCTTACCGCGCTGCACGAGGCGCTGCATTAGCCTTCGCGCTTTCTTCCTGAGGTATGCAGCCGCTCGAGGAAACGAGCGCCGTCTTTTTTTGCTTCGTCAACACTTGTAGGTGGGCCTAGAATGCGTTCGCTGATACATTGGAGCAACGTGATGGAAGGTATTGTAGGTTTCCGCTATAGGTTTAGTGTGATTGGATTATAGTGAAGGTCCATCTCCTGAGCGGTACTGCTCCTAGAGAAATTTCTGCGCATCCCCTTTCCCTTAAAGATCTGCGGTGACGCGGCAGGTGGCTAACACCGTGCCAGCCAAAAGTGTTCCCCTTCCCGCCGTTTTACTAGATAAATAAATGCACTGAGCGAAGTCTTTTGAGGAGATCACATCGGCTGTGCGTGACGCCGCCAGCTCTGGCCGCGCCGCCGCTGCAGCGCCAAATCCCTGCTGGCGTGCACAGGCTGTTTGTCTCTATCTGCGCCGCATTCACTGTCTGCTGTCGGGCACCACATGACACACCGCCAGCATCGAAGCCTGGAGCGCTCGTGGCCGTCCGCTGGGCGATCTTGCAGCGTGGCCATTACGTATTATACCTCGAAGATGGCCGCGTGCCTTGGCGCAACATTCATGTGCGGGACCCTCATTGGGTAAAAAGGGAAAAGTCTGCGGAATCAGGCGGCCAGAATCAGGCGGTTGTGCAATCTGGCACCGCCCCGCGCAGCGATTGGTCGAGCCGAGCCCGACGTCCCACTGTGTCTCCGCTTAGATGCGATTATCGAGAAGATGTCGCAGTTCAAAAGTTCAAAGCAACGTCGAAGTTGCGCGAAGGTCGTCCGACGACAGAGAAAGGCCCGAGGGCGTCGACGTCGGGTTCGGGGGAGGATCTCGCGCACTTCCGAAAACCACCGAGTCAAGCCGCGCGCCGAGGGACCATCACTCTGCATGGGGCGGAATCTCAAGGGCAAGGCGGCCAGGGCGGGAGTGGCCGCGCAGCAGAAGCGCCGCAAGAAGTCCGGGCTGGGCGCTGGCGGCAGCAGCCCGGCGCTGTCGGCCACGTCGTCCTCGGGCGGCACGGCCACGCCCGGGCACCGCGAGTGCGAGCAGTGCGGCAACAACATGCTGCTGGAGGGTGTGGCCAAGGCCTGGCCCGTGGGCAAGAAGAGCGTGGCCTCCACGGGCTGCCAGATCTGCGACTTCGTGGCCTTCCAGCGCACGCAGCGGCCCTGCGTCCAGTGCGCGCGCACGGGCTGCGACCACTTCTGCGAGTGGTGCGGCAAAGGGTTCCACGCCAAGTGCGCCAAGCTGCGCGACGAGGACGTGAGTAACCCGAATGGCTTCTGCTGCCACAAGTGCGAGTCTGAACAGAGCGAAGGTCACGACACCGACGACGAGGAAGACGTGGGCTCACGCTGCGGGAGCTGCCGACTGCCTTTCTCCACCACGGGCAAGGAACTGGAGGACGCAAAGATCGCCACAGGCTTCAAAGTGAACCAGGCCGTGCTGGTGGACAACGACGAGGTGCTCTACAACGCGCTCATCACCGACGTGGACTCCAAGAGCGAGCGCATTAAGATCCACTTCACGAGATGGAGCAAGTCGTTTGACGATTGGTACGCGATGGATGACGAGCACATTAACGAGAGTCTCGCCTGCGATTGCTGCAACAATTGGTTCCATATTGGCTGTTTGCCGCCCATTAAGAGCTCAGGGAGATGGAAAGACTCGACGTACGTGTGTCCGCGGTGTATTGACGACGCGCGCGCGTTCCACAACGGCAACCGATCAGTGCTAAAGGCGAAGGCGGCTTATATATCGACGAGCAACGCCATTGCGAAGGCTGCGAAGAAAGTTTCGTCGCCTAAGGAGAGTGAAACGGTTGCAGTGGCGGTTGTCAAGATTAAGAAGTCCAGCAAAGTGGTTGTGGTAATGGATGATGATGACGAAGATATGGAGGAGAAGGAGAGCGAGGACGAGGAGACGAAGGACGACGAGGTCAAGATCGCAAAGGCACCGAGCAAAAGAAAGCGTAAGCTGTCGGAAGTCGTCGATTCCCCCGTGAAGGTGCAGGCGAAGGAAAGTGCGATTGACAAGTCTTCGAAGGGCGCTGCGAATGGTTTCTCCGAGTCGAAAGCTGCATCGCCCGTGGCAGTGAAAGACTCTGCGATTGCTGGCTCCATGTCAAAGTCGCCTTCAGCGAAAGCTGAGGTGAAAGCGTCGGAATCAGCTAGTAGTCGTGCGAGACCGGAGCAGACGAATGCTGTGGTCACAGTAAATGTTGCGAAGACGCCGGTGATAAATGCGAATGCTGCTGCGTCTGGGAATGCTACGGCCATGATGCATGCGTCACCCGAGCACATGGTAAAGGTGGCGACTGAGGCCCACAGCTCCCCGTCGAAGGCTGCGGCGGCGAAAATCGGCGCGAGCAACAAGCCTGCTGGGAGTGAGGCTAAAACTGTCAAGCAAGGCAAGAAGCAAGCGTCCACGTCCGAGAATACTTCTGCGGATCATTCGAGTCGCCATTCGTCGTGTAATACCGTCATGTCGCTATTGAACAGCCCGCCGACAAACGGGGCTCCAACGAAAGGTTTCAAGCCCACCGTGACGTCTCTGCCCATGCTGAACCCAGCAGGAAATCGCAACAACACAACCGCGTCGTCGTCAAAGCCGTCAACAACAATGCCGGCGAATTTCCAGGTGTATGTGAAGATGGAGCAGAAGAACGGGCGTTTCCCATTGTATCCGCGTCCGATGCCGAATGTCAAGTCCGTCCAAGCGACACGGAAGGAGGTATCAGCTGTGCCTACGAAACCAGCGAAGGCGCCGGCGGGCCGAAAAACGAAGCAGACCCAAGCTGGTGCTGGAGGTCGTGGTGGTCTCAGCGCGTTCGACATCCTGCGTGAAGTGGCATCGCAAGAGATTGACGACGGTGCAGTAACACCAGCAAAGTTGAAGCGCGAGAAGCGCCCCGCGCCTAGTCGTGGAGGAAGTGCCAGTGCAAGCAAACGTGCGAAGATGGATGCGTCTACGAGCACACCAAACACCACTGCTTCGGCTGGACGAACAGTATTAGCAGGAGTTGCCGGTAACCCTGCAGCTCCTGACACGAACCAGTCGCCGCAGACCCGTGAGCGTATTCAGATGAACTCTTTCGTGGACCTGCACTTCAGCATCCGCAAGGAAATGTACCTGCGCTTTTGCCGGTTAGAGGAGGAGGGGATGCTGACGCGCGACTCAGCCCATTTGTTGCGCTCGCTCATTTATCCAACGTCAGAGCGATTTCAAGACCTCAAGTTCGTATACCTGGTGAACAAGGACCTACCATCGGTACAGCTCACAAAACGGCTGCTGGAAGCGGTGCCGTACCCCCCAACCGTGGCAAAGCCAATTGCTACCACGGTGCCGCACGCTCCTCCTGCTGTGATTCGGTCTCCGCTTGGCGGCAAGGGTCTAACGGGCCTTCCCATGTCGATGGGGATGTTTTCCGCTGGTTTGACCCGCAACTCGTCTCCTGCGGGGACAGCACGCATGGGCTTGCTGCCGCCACCACCAGGTGGTGCCGCGCTATTGAGACCGGACCGTCCGCGGCCAGATGAATCCTCACGACTTGCGTCTGGAAGCGCTAGTGTGCCCCCGCCTCAGCCCCAGCCTTCACGAACAAGTACCGGTCCTGTCGCCGCGCCTGTCACCACTCCGAAGCGGCCTGAAATGCTGATCGTGGAGCAGCTTGCGCCGACGCACCGCCCCGTAAGCAGCCAGCCACAGCAGCAACAGCAGCAGCGACTATTGAATTCAAGGTAACAGGCATGTCAGATAGTAAGTAAGTAAGCCTGTAGCACATTGTAGTATAAGAGGGCAGCGGCCGCGGCGCTTGTATTTAACTATAGCCGGCTCGCGCCACCTCCGAATACGAAGGCATTCACTCGAGCATCGCTACCAGCGTGGAAAGCGATGAGGGTATGCTGCAAGTCGAAACGTCGTGGAAAGGTCAAGCTTTCCTGGCCGTGGCCAGGAGAGCAATGGTGACGCCACCAAGGAGCTAGATGCGCATGGCGCTGGTCTTGCTTGGTTGATAGACAGCACGCTTAAGAGCGTACTGACGTGGTGCGGCCGTTGATCTTTGTCACCGGCCTCGGACACTTCGAGCGAAGTGATTTACCCTGGCCAATGAGCAAGAACATCACCAACAATGCGGCTCTGCAGACTTCCCTCTCAAGCAGCGACAGTCTGGAGGGAGCTCCTCATACTTGCTGACAGGAGCCACAGTTGCGGAATTCCCGATCTTCTCGTACGTCGCGCTGGCCTGCGTCGTGTGGGTCCTGAGCGCACTCAAATGGCCAAGTCGTACTTCAAACAGAACTTTCGCCACATTTCTCATGTCCCGGACCAGGTACAAATTGCTGTACCCATATTCAGCTTATTTTCGGATTTTCTCCTGGCCCAGCTGCAGCCCCTGGTCATGAAGCGCGCGCACGACGACGACCAAGTGGAGCTCGCGGGGGCGCTCACCAGCCTCCGCAGCGAAGCCCCGCACATCAACGAGCTTGGCGCCAACGGTGCAACCACCAGCAAAGAAGATCGGTTCACTGGGCCCCCCGTCGAGAAGCGCCACGCCACTTGGGCCGCTTGGGCCAAGCACCTGGACGACTACTGCCACTCCAACGGCGTCCGCATCGGCATCGAGTTCACCGACAGCGTCCAGAAGCGGAACGACGAGATGCGCAACTCGAAACGGGCAAAAGACGGGAAATTCGTGCGCTATCTGCCGGAAGAGCTGGAGGCCTATCGTCGCAGCTACGTGTGTCATCTCGGCCGGAAGGGGAGAACGCGCGACGTCAAGTTCCGTCGCACTGCTTGCCCTTTCAAACTAGTAGCTAAGAGCGTCTTCGATGGGGGGAACTGGGAGGTGGAAGTTACGTGTTCAAATGCCGAGCATATCCACTCGGAAACGACGGGTGGAGAGGCTACAACACTAGCTTCAGGTTCGAAAGAGCCCGAGTCACTACTGAAGCCAGTATTCCCTATTGAAGGACTGAAGGGAAGTCCACCGAGTAGGAAAGTATTGATGGACATGGCCCCGCGATGCAAGCGGATGCCGGAGAATGAGGCCATGTGTACTCGACTGCTGCAACGTCTCAACGACCTGCACGATTCGGTGGCACCTATAGACGAGAAGGACCTCAGGAAGCAGGTTTACACTGACGTGGTGATTCGGTTCGTTAAGTTGATGCGTCGCAAACAGCTGCTACTGCGCCTTGCGAGCAGTGAGACTGTGGTGTTCAAGATTCACGAGCTGCACGAGAAGTTGAATGGCCTGGCGCGGGGGTTTGAAGTGAGCAGCACAGAGGAACTTGACCAGTTGCGTGACGACCGAGCTGAACAATACGCGAAACTTCAGCTGCTGGTTTCGAGCGCATCAGATCGCATGCTTATCAATGAGTTTCGTGGAGATCAGAAGCTTCATGAGGCACTCATGACGCTTACGAGCGGGATGAGATGGAAGAACCAGTCCCCTGAAATGTTGGCTCTGTTGGCTCTGAAGAGGGATACATTTGCTCGAGTGACAAAGATTTTACCCGGACTACCCACCGCCGAGTGGTTCATTCCCGTGGATGACTTGGAGTACGAGGAGCGAGTCATTGGAGCAGGCACCTTTGGCGAAGCGAGGCGAGCAACTTGGCTGCACTATGGTGAGCGCCGAGAAGTGATTGTGAAACACCTTTTCAAGGAGATCGAACACTATTCTGCCGACATGTTCCTCAAGCAGCTCGAGTTCTGGTACACAATAGAGGACCAGCATATTCTCAAGCTCCTCGGCGGCTCGCACGTTGACAGACCTCAATTCTACGTCTGCGAGTACGCCTCAGGCGGCAACCTCAGGGATTTCTTTGGACAGAGAGAAAACCGTACTAGGCTTTGGCGTATGTTTCGGCAAGCTGCACGGGGATTGCTGGCTTTGCACACGGCAAAGCTTCCGCACGGTGCGCTCAAGTGCAGCAACATTCTGGTCGGGGCGAACAACACCGTGAAGCTTACAGACTTCGGGTTCCGTCCCGTGCGCTCGCTGTCCGCATCCTTGAGCGCGGATGCAGACGAAGCGACTGCCATCGCTGTCCGATGGAAACCGAAGGAATTACTGGAGGAGACTCACGACCAGGAGCAACAGTACCGCGCAGACATTTACGCACTCGGCATGTGCATGATAGAAGCGCTCACGCAGCAAGATCCATTTGCCAAGGTGGACAACAACCAACTGGTGGAAGTCATTAGGAAAGGTACAACCCACGACCGACCTGATGCCATTTTGGATGCGGAGTGGGTTTTCATCTGTCGACTGTGCAATCCGGACGACACGCAACGCCCAAAGCTCGTCGAGGTGCTGAAGGAGATTGGCGTATTTGCTGAAGAAGAGCAACAACGAGATGATCTACTTCAGATGTAGTCATGTCGACCACCTGAATGAAGTGGTCCACCTGAGGTAGCCGTTACAAGTTGACCGGGATGGCACCGAGACGGCTGCCGGTGTCTCTCATCGTGGCGTGCTCCGTGAACCGCGTGATCGGCAAGCAAGGCAAGTTGCCGTGGGATCTGCCGGCGGACTGGGCGTTCTTCAGTTCTGCCACTAGAAACCAAGTGCTGGTCGTTGGCCGACGGTCCTTCGAGGAGTTCGACGCGCCCATTCCGAACCGCCACACCATCGTCGTGTCTTCCACGCTGCAGAGGCCAACGCAAGCTCAAGGTGACGCTGTTGGTGGTCGATGGACGCGTGTGCAAGTCGCGCGGACACTGGAGCAGGCGCTGCAGCTTGCAGTCTCGCACCCGCAGTATCAACTTTGCACTCGGGTGTTCGTCGGAGGCGGTGAAAGGTTGTACCAGGAAGCGATGGAGGCTGGCGTCGCGGAATCGTGCTACGTGTCGAGAGTGCAGCGGCACGTTGTTGGTGGAGATGCATTCTTTCCCAAGTGGACGAGCCAGTTCCCAAAGTTGATGTACTCGGCGAAGACGAACGGAGGAGGCAGCACTAGGTGAGTTTAGTGACTTTTTCCTCGAACTGCTAGTGCACTAGCTGACGCTAGCTATTTTCCCTTTTGTATGAGCAGGGTGAGCTTTGAGATCTGGAGTGCCGGGCAAACCTCATCGCAGCCTTGACATGATACAAATTCCTCCTGTCGCTGCACTGGTATATTCAATCCATACTAGTTGCCGCCGGATCTTCCAGAGATGACACTAGCGGACTGAAATATTCTTAGTGAGCCGAACTAGGAAGTAGTTTGAGTCCCGGGTGGATCTAGTGAAGAGAAACGGAAGTTGACTGGTATCGGTGATGGTTTGGCGACCCCTTTCGTTCGCTTAAGTGTTGATGGTCAACTTCACTGTGGGGTGGTCAAATTTCGGTGACTCCATTGGAAGTCTCTTCAATCTTGAAGCTGACTTCAACGACCACGTCTCTTCCTGGCAAAACCTCAGCTGAAGATCACGTCACGTCAACATTCTCTTGCACTGCAAGCGACGTTGCGGCTTGATGTGGCTACCAAATCCCTGATGCTTAGCTGTGCGGTGGCAACCAAAGTCCGCGCCGACGTTCTTGGCTCATTTCGGAATTCGCTTCCTCCACCTCAAGCCTCACTTCACTCTCCGTACTCCGTCCGCAGTATCCATCCCCATCGACTCGAGCTCCGATGCGTCTTCTCTCCACTCTGAGTCTGCTGTTGCTCGGCGCGAGCCAAGCCTCGGCCGCCGTCGTCCGCTACGACTGGAACATCACGACGCTCAACACGACCATCTT